>JAWQRJ010000804.1:0-18296 GCA_033557515.1 Diorygopyx duplodentatus | reverse complement strand
GATCTGAGCCATAAAGTTACTAATTAGCAAATGCCGAAATTTACAACACCGGTATTCCCTAGTTTTATGTTTCACGGTTTAGAATTTTTGAAGGAAATAAAGGTTGAAATTGCAAGTAAATTCAGTGAATTTGTCCCAGTTATCGCCGTGTTTTTTTGCATAAATAGAGGGTGTGGAAACGTTTGCCAAGCGTACAGACACCCAGGGAAAAATGTTAATCACTCCTACATCCGCCAACTAGTGAAAAATTTGAAGAAATGGGATCAGTAGCAAACGAAAAAAAAAGAACTATTGAAAAAGCAGTGAATGAAGCAGTAGTCCAGTCCAATAGTAAGAAAATAGATAGATGCAAGAGGCCTGCTAGAAGATTTTATATTTTTAAACTGTTTGTGGGGGGACGCTAATAACATGAATTAATAGTTTTCCAACAAAATATCTCGAGGCTAAATCACGAAATTTACGACCATTTATCATTTTTCCCCCTTATAATTCAAAAACTATGCAATTCCATGACAAAAAGAAAGAGCATTAAATTCTCTACAAATTTCATTAATGACACTATTTTCGAACTTCACAGAAAGTGGGCTATTTTTCGCTTTGAAACTACTGAACATCACGTGGATGCCAGAAGTTCCCGCATTGATAGAGACAGTAATGACTCAACCAAACTGCGAGAGTGGTTGTTAGTGCATCCTCCTTTCCCCGAAAGTGATTGCATAATGTCCATCACTAGTGGGACTGTTGGAGGGGCTGATGTTAACTGTTATTTGGCTGGAGAGATAGGGCAGGCAGGAGTCAAAAGAATTGTTGGAGATAATTTCAAGAGTGCGAAATTCAAGAAAAAAGATAAGGTAGTAACTTTCGCTTCTGTTGCCAGCAGTTTAAGATTCGGAAACGTTAAAGTTACTTCTGTTCATCCATTGATTCTCTTTCAAAGGGTTTGTTTAATGAAGCATAGTGATGAAGACGTGATGAGTTTACTAACGTATGAACTTGCTCCCTATCCAATGTCTGTGTTCCCGAAGAAGGGATAGGAAAAGGCACAAAATCCTCGTTCTACAGTGCATTCATCCCATTAAACAACCTTGAGCTGATCGGAAAGGATAGGTTTTTGTTGTTCACGGAGGGTGCATTCTTCACAAAGCAACTTGGCCTAGAAATGTATCCTTCAAATCTATTGCCAAAAGTTATGTTTCTTACATTCAGAAAAAAATTGGATCACAGGTCTCGATTGTGTTCGATGGGAGAACAGAATGTGAGGGAGAATAGATCGGAACAAAAAGCGCTGAAAGAGTTCGTCGAGCTAGAATACACTTCTACTGAAGTCGTAGTTGCAGCAGATATGATAAACAAAATCCCTCAGGACAAATTTCAAAATTCAAGATGACCAGGCAGAAGAAGTCGCTGATGTCATGATTGTAACCTCAGCCATTTCGAGGAACCAAACTTCTGAAAGTGTCGTAATTGTTGGAGAAGACATTGATCTTTTCGTGATCACAACGGCCTTCGAACACGAACACAAAAATCTGTTTTACCCAAAAACCAGGAAGAGGTAACATTGAAACCAAGTGGTATTCAACCATGCCATACAAATATAATAACAACAATGTTCTTTTCACTCATGCAATCAGCGGATGTGCTACAACATCCGCTCTTTTTGGCAAGGAAAGGCAAAGTTTTGTTACGTTTTGAAAAAAACATGATCAGCTTGAGGAAATAGCTTGTGAGTACAAGAAATATCTGTGTGGTGCCTGTACAGTGGATGCACAGGCACCACACAGATATTGAACACCTTGAGGTTTCAGTTATTTGCTAAGTCCGCCACAAAAGCAAAGTTCATCTTGCAAGGATACTACCAACGCATGAGGCTGCACAGCATCATTTCCTCCATTGTTACCATTCAGGTGCAAGCTTGGATGGGAAACAAAATCCCTCCTGAAGAATGGGGGTGGATTCGCAGCTCTGACGGTCTCCTTCGGCCAATTTAAAGGTGCCAAAACCCAACACCTGAATCATTGCTGTATGTTGTTTCATACAGCAAAAAGGGGTGCAGCAAGGCATGTTCATGTCAAAAATCAGGCCTGAAGTGCTCAGCAATTTGCAAAAACTGTAAAGGGGTCAACTGCGAAAATATATATGGCATTATTTTCCCAGAAGAAGAAGATGATGAAGCTGATGTCTGGGATACCATCGACAAAACCAACAACGACGATAACTTTGACGGCCAAGGTTGATGATGGTACAACAGACTCATTGAAAATCAAGGCTGTTGAAGAACAAGCAAAATGCTCGTCTGCTCCTCAAGCTGAGGTTGACGAACCAGGCCCGTCAATTTGCAAGCGCACCAGACGTTGCTAATGTATAATAACTAAGTAATTACCTGCTAATTAATATTCTCTCTTTAAGTTGTAAATAAACAATTTTTCACAATGTCTTTTTTTACAATGTTACCTTGCCATTACCTATAATATAAATATAATATAAACAAGTTACAATAAAGAGAGTAAAATGAAGGAAAATGCAGTCAAAAGTTGATTTTTCTGATTATCCACAAAGTTGGAAAAAAGTGCCATTTTCAGTAAGCTGTAGCGCGCGTAGTAATGGGTTTAGAAAAAAGCTGCAGCAATGAATTTTTTAGAGAATGCTCTTTATTGGACTGGACTATAGCTCCACTTGAAATATTGGGTCTTTTGCAATGTCTCCAACATGTCTCTTCGTCAAGTGGCCACCATAACTGGAATATTACGCGAATATGTACGTAAGGTACTGAAATTGTATAAATTTCATGTGTATAAATTGCAGACGACTTTGGTAGACGAATAGAATTTTGTGAAGAAATGGTGGAAAGAATTCAAACTACACCTTCATTATTTAAAAAATTGCTTCGGGGATGAGTGTACATTTTCTCACAAGGGCATAGTTCATGAACATAACGATATAGTTCATATTGGAGTGATGACAATCCACACATTTTTGCAGAAGATTTTGCAAAAAAATAATACTTGGGAGGACATATTAGGTGATTATTATTTATCGACCATTATTTATCGATGAAAACCTATATGGGAACAATTATTTAGAGATGTTAAGCAGCACGATTGAACCTCTTATTATTCAAGAATGAGAAACCCAAGAAGGTATTAACGGAAATATGAATTTGAAGGGAAACCTCATTCACTTCCAACCAGATGAGGCTCCACCACACCGTCTTTAGCAGTCTGCCAATTCTCAAACGAAAAGTTTCCTGGGCAGTGGATTCGAAGAAGGGGTCCGATAGAATGGCCTGCGTGATCTCCCGATTTATCTCCCATAGATTTTTATTTTACCTTCAGGGTTACCTGAAGTCAGTAGTGTACAAAACATAGCCTCTACCAATTGAAGATTTTCAGTATTGCTAATATTTGCATTTCTTAAATTCGAAACTGTGTTTTTCCACAGTACTCTTCAAGACTTATTTTGAGTTTTGGAGAACAACGATTATTGATGTCGAAATCCCTGTTTAGTTGTTAATATGTTGAATTGTAAAAAAAATAACTTCTTTGTTTATAAAAGTAAATGATCAATCAATGTTTCTTCTCGTTGTCAACTATGATGGTTATCATTTTGTTGTGAGATATTTTCGATTTTAGAATTCACTTAAACAATATCGTATGTACGGTCAGAAAGTAGTGGTAGCATAATGGTAGGTACTTCGTACTGAATAAAGTAATTTGCCAATAGAAACAAGTTAATAGTTATCTGAAGTCATTGTTTCTTTTGAAACTTTAAAACAATCAAGCCGATAGCTGACTGATTAGACGCTAACCGCAATAACATTTATCATACGAAGATTAAATTAATTTTCTAACGGTATAGGTTACTTCATCTGAAACTCTATATTATTTATCCGTAACAGTTTTGTCTCGATGGATATCAAAACTGGTGGTGCCACTTCACTCGTTTTATCCATGTTTATAAATACGCGGTAATAGAGTACAGTTAGTAATTAAGAATAGGAATACATTGAATTATTAAAAAAAAGATTTTGTTATACTAGTAAATAAAGAATGTGTTGTGTAGGTGTATAAAAGTACTCTAAAAGTTCCGCTATAAAAGTTTGATTCACTTACCTCCTTGTGCGAATTCTGGAGCGACAAAGTGCATATTTTTGATACTGTCCTGATACGTTTTGACATGATGGTGAATCTGCTCTGGTGCCACTAGAGAAGAGAAACATCAATGACATCTCCGCTTAGAGCTGTAGAAGGAAGCCGATGGTCGCTGATCGATGGCGACAAATCCGTCGAGTCGTTCTCGACACCGTTTCCCCCGATACAGTACGACCCCTCGCCTTGTCAAGGCAAACCCATTTCCTCATTTTACTTTTTATGATTGGATTGAAGAAAGCAATAACGCAGTCGGTGTCGAGATCGACTGGGCTGCGGTAGGGCTCTGCCCCCATTTTACAGAATATCGGACCTGGCCCATGGCACCATGCCGAGGAGGTGCAACGTTTCGGCAGTGACGCCTATCCTCAGCCGATGGGCATGACCCAGATCTGATTAATGGGCACCGTGCCGTCCCACTGCCCGCCTGCACCCGCGCAGAATTTCCACTTTTCAAGACAAAACAATCGGGGCGCCGTATGACAATTGAATTCGCCGTCAAGTCAACTGAAGACGTCTGTGAAAAACAGTCGCCCAGAGAGATTGTGAATCGAAGAGTTCTGCACAGGGCGTAACAGTTCGGCCACCACCCACCTGGCCGGCCATACGGCAGAGGTCTTGCGCAACAAGTTTGAACAGTCTGTTTCTTTTTACAAAAAAAATCATCACACCGTAACAATAAGAGATCAGAATAATAATAATAGTAATAATAATAAGAATAAATATAATAAATTGTCGGGGCACGCGACATTAATTTTATTGTTTGTTTTTTTGTATAAAATGAATGTCAGATATCGTTGCATGTTTACCTGATCCTATTTTGACGAGGCCATTGTGTTGAATAAATATGGTATCACAGGTGAGATTGCCGTGGGTGATTGGCGTAGAACAGGAATGCAAGTAACTGGAAAGAAAACACACTGGAGATATCAGTACTGATGCGGGCCGGCCAATCTTGCTGGAAAGGTTCGAGGTTTCGGGACAATTTTGACATACTGACGCCAGTGACATCTTATCATCTCCCTCTTTATCCTTTCTCTTTCTCTCTACCTCGCTTTCGTTCACCGCTCTCGCCTCCTCTGTTTCTCTGAGGCTTTCTTTCGCTCTACCGCTCGCTCTCCAGCAGTCATACTCAGGATTTACTGGTGCATATTCTATTTACACTGAGCAGAACTTTTAATCCTTTTTTTGCACTGGCGTCAAAGTCGAAAATTTCCAAAACTTAAAAGGGCTTGCTTCACACTGGATACGTATTTGTGATGCATTAGATTACTTCATGCATTTTGACCAAATTGAGGACGAGTGATTCTGAAAATTCAATTGAAGACCTCGGTAAAAAATTTCAAGGACATGGAGATTCACGCTATGTCTATTAGACAGACCTTTGTACGTATACACAATTTTCCTAAGAAGTTCCTAAAATGTCCTAAAATGAAGTTAAAAAATCACTTTTCAAAGTCGGGATGATAGTTCTAAATGGCTGACGATTTCCTAAAAGCAGGGTACGTTTTTAAACATTGTAACCTTTTAGATTTTTGTCAAAAATAAGTTCCAATAAGGAAACTTGCACGATCAACTTGATTCAACTATGAACTGTGCCAATCAACTCCTTAACTGAGCCAGCCTATAAAATATGATCAAATAGTTTGGCATAGCTCACTAACCAAAAACTACGCTTGGAAACTTCAAACGGAATGTGTTATATACAAGTGTCTACCGTATACCGTCCATCAGAAATATTTGGGGAACGGAGAAAACTAGAAGAAAATTTGGATTTGAATATGGTAGGAAGAGAACTAAAACATAATAATATTTTAATAATAAAAATATAATTTTTAATAATTTTTAATACTAAAAATATTTTCAATAAGTTAGCGGTTCCGGTTATACCGGAAGTTGACAACAGCTTTGTTAATTTAAATAGAATTACCCCAATTTTATTTTTTTCTTAATCTACATTCAATGTTCAACAACTTTCGTAATACGTTTGCCAGATCTAAACAACAGCAACATTTTGAAAAAACGAAGTTTCATAATTAGACTTATGCGATATTATTCATACTTCATTAACCATTAGTTGAGGCATTGAACTTTTCAGAAATACACACGGCGGGACATACTTACGTACATTCTACACAAAATTGAATTTTGAAATAAGAAAATTTTAAATGACAAGTGATTTTTTTTAAATGACACCTATCAACTATTTTTATCTTATCGAATGTAGAAGCAAAATCCTCGTGAAACAGTATTAGGTTTTCCTATACCTAAAATGCTGCAAAAGCTGATCCTTTAACAATACATTCATCATTTGTTGTAAATTGGGTTGCCTACCAATTAGTTAGGAATTTTGACGTTTATGTAACTTAGGTTCGTTGATTTCATATTTAGGGTGAAAAATTAATGCAGGTATCGTTTCGGAAATCGAGCTATCAAGATATTTCACATGTTTAGTTCTTGGCAAAGTTGACAAGTCCTTACTGTCAACTTGACGATGCCAACAAATAGTAAGTACAACGTGCAGGACAAAAAATATCCGAATTTGCTGTCGCTTAACAGAACAAAATTCAGAAGGTTACAAGCCAATTCTATAAGTTATGGAAAAGCAACTGGAGCAATATGAAAAGCTAAATCAGTCAAGAATGACGAGAGCACTGTCACTATGGTTTTAGCTTATTTTCATACTAATCCAAACGCCTCACTTCGTGCCGCAGTAGCTGATTTGGACATATCTCGTTGCTCAATGCAGAAGATTTGAACGAAAATCGGTTTTTCGAGCTCTTGCCGCAAAAGCGATTCTTTAGCAATAAATTCATTTGTTGCAAATTTAGTTGTCTCGAAATGAACTACAATCATGTTGATACAAATTAAATGGAGCCCCGGCGCGTTGCACTGCTCATGTGACTCATGAATTGATAAATGACTTCGAAGACAGATGGTTTCGAAGATTGGGTTCATGGAACTGGCCTGCAAGATCGCCAGACCTCAGTCCGATTGTGTATTCAACTCCGATGAACTCCCGAGAATAATTGGAGTTCGAGGAGCTTTGGATGCATTAGATTCGATTCAAATTCCAAATGCACCTGTCAATGGAATCAAGAATTCTGATTTGTTTAGAAAGAAATGGAGGACGATTTGAACATTTTCTTTAGTAATTTGTCTTAGATTGCTATAAAAATAAGCTAAAACCATAACTACATTATTGTGTCAAGAACTAAACATGTGAAATATCTTGATAACTCGATTTCCAAATGAGACATGCATTAATTTTTCACCCTAAATATGAAATCAACCAACCTAAGTTACATAAACGACAAGATTGATAACTAATTGGTAGGCAACTCAATTTACAACAAATGAATGTATTGTCGTAAGGATCTTTTTTGCAGCAAGAGCTCGAAAAACCTTAAATAATCGGAAAAGGATACATTTTATGCATAGGGAAACCCAATACCGTTTAACGAGGACTTCAATCCTAAATTCGATAGGACAAAAATATTTGGGAGGCGCCATTTAAAAAAAATCACTTTTTGTCATTTAAAGTTTTCTTATTTTAAAATGCAATTTTGTAAAGAATGTACGCAAGAATGTCCCGGTGGCGGCGGGTATATTTTTAAAAAGTTCAATGTCTCAACTAATGATTAATGAAGTATGAAAATTATGGCGTAAGTCTAATTACGAAAATTCGATTTTTCAAAATGTTGCTGCGGTTGCATAATTTTTGCGAAAAAATTTAATATCTCGAAAACGATTAAATTTAGGCCTGGCAAACGTATTACGAAAGATGTTGAAAATTGAATGTATATTGAGAAACAATATTAAAATTGGGGTCATTCCATTCCAACCGCCAGCTTATTGAAAATATTTTAATCTTTTAGTTCTCTTCTTACCACATTCAACTCAAAATTTTCAGACTTCTAACTTTATCCGTTCCCTATATATTTCTAATGGACGGTCTACGCTAGACACCTGTCTTGGGGACTTCTACTAATCACTAAAGTATTTTTGTCCAAAGAAAAAAACGTCGCCGAGATGGGATTCGAACCCGTGTCTTCCGCTTTCCGGACGGACGCTCTAATCAATTGAACTACATATTCGGGAACCCTCCCCGCCTCTTTAAAATTTCGGGTGCGGGTCTACATAAACCTGTTTTCCGAAACTGGAAACACGAGGTAATCTTCGTCGAATGGACATCGGATTTTATTGTGTAAACCGACGTTAAAAATTAATTCAAAATCACAGAAGAAGATTTACTCCAAGATTGAGAAATTTTAAAGAGCCGGAGACGGTTACCGAATAGCTCAATTGGTTAGAGCGTCCGCCCGGAAAGCGGGAGACACTGGTTCGAATCCCGTCTCGGCGACGTTTCTTTCTTTGAACAAAAATACTTTAGTGGTTTAATTAATTACATCCAATCTTGGAGTAAATCTTCTTCTGTGATTTTGAATAAACATTTAACGTCTGTTGCACAATAAAATTCGATGTCCATTCGACGAAGATTACCTCGTGTTTCCAGTTTCGGAAAACAGGTTTGTGGTGACGCGCACCGGCAATAACAGGTGAATCGTTCAAAGAGAGAAATTTTAAAGAGGCGGGGAGGGTACCCGAATAGCTCAATTGGTTAGAGCGTCCGCCCGGAAAGCGGGAGACACGGGTTCGAATCCCGTCTCGGCGACGTTTCTTTCTTTGAAGTAAATCTAAAATATTGGAGTAAATCTTCTTCTGTGATTTTGAATTAAGATTCTACTAATGTATAACATAATGAAATCAAAAAATGTGTTATAAAATAATGCGTCTTATGTTTTATTCATTCCTGTATTGCTCAGCTAATAATGTGCACACGTAATTTATTTGTAGAAGAGTTGAGAAATATTGGGTTAAAAATCTACCTCAACAGAACAAGAAAAAGGAAAACAGAACTTTATTACATCACCTACCGTTTAATCTTTTATCGGTTGCAGTTACCTTCTTCCTATTGATTGTTAGAATAAATCCAATTTTAGACCGCAAGAAATTAAGTATTCTAAATTCCTACGTTGTGAATCATGTTATACGCCAAAACTTAAGATGACCGAATCCCAGCAAAAACAGTAAAATTATTGAGAACGGTTTTAAATTAACTTAGAAGATGCCGTCCACGTAGTCCTTTTTAGCAAATCCTAGTTACAGCATTCACCTTAATAAATAAATTTCCTAATTAATAATGCATATTTCAAGTGTTTTAAGTGCTTCAATTATTAACAATGTAACCGTAAATAAAATCCAAGACGCAATATTCTATGACACAATCTTTTTACATCACGGTGCATCAATATAATCATTTCTTTCAACACTTTCCCTTCAAAGTTTCCTATCCTCTATCTCGTTAATCTTCTTGGAGAGAAACCGTCCCATAGTATCCACAAAATTCGAGAATTTCTACGAAGTTGTCTACTAAACTTTCCGTGAAATTAAGAGTAAAATCAGTTAGTTATACAGGTCTTGTCAATTTGAATTAGGCATAACCGGCCCAAGCGGGGTAGCAACATGGCCTACACATACTTTAAGAAGAGATGGGGGGTAGAGAGAGTAACGGCGTTCTCACCAACTGCGCACTCGCCAGTAGTAAAATTTGCGCTATTTGAGAAGGGCAAAAGGATTCAATATCTCCTTTCAAATTCGTTATTATATGTTGGTTGCACAAAAAACACATGTATTCTTATAAAACAATCCTAAAAAATATTCTAAAATAAAATAAATTCTTAAAAATCCGATTGAACATAAAACAAAAAAGAAATCTAAATTAAAAAAAAATACAAATGCGGCTGAAATAATTTTTTAGCCACCTTGGGTGGCTAAAAAATATCCCAACTTATAGAAATCATTTCTAACATTAGAAAGCATTTCAGACGTGACAAGGTCAGCTGCTTCTATTATTTTAGCCCTCAGGGCATTCAAATTTTCTGCTCGCTTATAACCATAAATGGCCTGTATAAGAAACCCTCACAAGAAAAACTCATTTGGGGTCAAATCAGGAGACCTCGGTGGCCATTTAATATCCTTTTGTCCCACTCATAGTGGGCTTAGGGAATTAATTTGTTAAAAATTCTTTGACCCTATTTGCATTATGACATATTCCGGAAATATTGTGGCTAGCCGGAACTATTTGCGTTCCTAGCAAATATTTCCGGATATTTAAGGTTCCATCAATAAAAAAGGACGTATTAAATGGTCACCCAGAATTCCAGTCCAAACGTTCAGTTTTTGAGGATATTGAGTACGAGCAGAAAAAGTTCTCTGTAACTTGGATAGAACGAACGATTCCCGAGAACAATATCGAACAACCGAAGGACTGTATTTTCCGTGCAATGAAAAAGTAGATACATCGGTAAAAACAATATTTGCAATAAAGTTTTCATCTTCATTGGCCTTTTCCATCACTCGCTCATAAAACTCCATCCTTCGAATATTATCCGCAGGGAATACCCCTTGAGTTTTCCAGACTTTAAAACACTTGTATCCGCGATTGTGCAAATAGGCGAAACAGTTTTGCTGCTCACGCCCAATTCCTCGCCAACCTATTTGGTGGATTTTGTGTTATCTGCTTCCTCAGTAGCACAAATCATTTCGTCCTTCCTCTCTTTTTGTTCGACTTTTTTAGGTGAGAGGTGTTTTTAGTGGCATTTAGAACATTCCTTTCGGCAATTACTATTTTCAAACATGGATATAATGTTGAAAATTATTTGTCTAACGGGAATGGGTCTTTCTGCAGAAGATGGAATGGAATGGATTCTTCTGCAGACTTGCCTCCACAATACCACTTAATAACTTGTAATTTTTCGGGGGCGGTGTACACGGCCATTTGCTTTGACAGGCCATCACGTTGAGAAATAGATTATGCTTTGAGCGAGAATCTAACAGCGAATAGCAAGATAACGAAAGCGGACTGCTGGCAGAACATCGGTTTCCGCACTACAATAGTAGCTATTGTGGGGATCTAGCATTGTTGTCGCAATTTTCGCCTACCGTGCCTAATTTAAAAATACAAGACCTGTATACTCGAGTTTACAAAACATAACCTTTAAAACACTCCAAACTGGCAGTAGGCGATTCCGAACTTCCGAATATGTTCGAGATCGACCAAAATGGCATCTGAGGTAGGGTTTCCAAGATAATAAAAAAATTTCGTTCCAAAACTGTGGAGTGAAGTTATACAGTTTTAGTTGTACAACAGAAAGGTTGTACAACCAATTAAAATGATTTAAAATCCGATTCATACAGAAAGTAGGCTATTCAGATAGGAAGTTAATTTTTTCAACAGAAATCTGTTATTTTTATCGCTAATTACTTACTTTACTTTAACTTTACACCCTATGGCACACCCTGTTGCGCCCTCTTAAACTCCATCCCTGAAGTTAAAAGTATGCCCAACGAATTCTTTGGATCGGTCATGATTTTTGTTTTGTTTCGAGGGTCTATCTGTGTTGGTGTCCAAGCAAAATTGCTGGTACGATAGCTAATATACATGTATACGATATGCGACAATTATTTTAACAATGAAGAACACTAAAACTCGATCAATTTAAGGATTATTGAAAAAGTGAAATACTTAATGAAAAAATCTAATAATTCGCAAAAAGCGCAAATTTGAACGAGCATATATTTGATAAAATAAAGTGGTCCTTAAATTCAATAAGAAAATAAAAATGCCATAATAGAGTGTTCCATTTAAAAATCTGAAGTTAGGTAGTGATTACAATAAATGAGACAACCAGTATATATGAAAATAACATAGATTGTAGAGGAGTACTATAACTTTTACTACTGACTTCTACATTAAGCAAATGTCAAATAACTCCTAAACGGCGCGACTTTAGCCAAACATATATTTAATAAAATCGACTGTAAATTCGAATTTAAATTGGAAGGAATTTAAAAATGATATATAATAATATAAATGTACACACTATACAGAACAATCGATCAAGTTTATTGCAAACTTGACAAAATATTTTTAAATAATTTAATGAAAGACGTCTTGATGAAACATTTTTAGTATTATTCAAATATGGTTTTCGCAAATAATCTTTCAAACAAAGGCTGGAAAGTCTGAATAGCCTACTTCAGGTACGAACTGGAAGTTGAAAATATTTAGCGTGTTTGATTTCATTAATAAATATTTTTTAAATCCAATTTCTTCCTTTCTGAATAAATGGTGCAAACTAAAAAAAAAATTAAGGCATACAAGTTATAAAATGCATGTGCAAGTAATTTTATTAATTGTCTGTAAAATTTACGAGTGAAAATGTTATTTTTGTCATCAAACGTCAAAGGCTGTAACTTCTTAAGGTTGTAATTTGAGGCATATATTGAGATAAGTCCATTGGTCAGCGAATTCAGAGACACCTTCATATTTGGTGAGTTCCTAGTTTCAATCTTTACTATTTCTTATGGATTCAAAAACCGCTTTTAATGGACGATGGAATTTTGCTTTTAAACAAGTTCGTCGATATTTTAGTTTATTTAACGTATCATGTAGATTCCAAGAATATACCAAGTACTTACTTATTTCAGCGTACATGCTTTATTTTCATCAATTATCATTTTCAGTTTCAAGTATCATTTTCAGGCATCATTTTCAGTTCCATGATTGAATTAGTGACATATGGGTGAGGGTGATTATTTCGAGTAACAAAGCAATACCCCCAAAACACTCTTTTGTCTTTTTAATTTTTCAAAATCTGCAGCTACCTATAATTCTTTTTTCAACAAAAAAGGATTCTTGTGTTTTTTTTATTATGACACCATTATTTGCGTAAAACAATGTTTAAAAATTGGCCACATATTCATGCAACTATTTATATTGGTAAGCTACGTTTAATAATAAAACACTTAGTTAAGTATTTTAATAACACGTATTTTTGAAACTGGTTCTGACTCTGAAACTGGATCTTTGGCATGGATTAACTATTTTTGCGCATAAACTGAGAAGACAGGTTGAATTGCACTTGAATTTATGCGTGGTACTTTACTTCTTGATGACTTCATCGATTAGTTCTTATGGTATTACTATCGACTATTAGCAACTATTAACGCTTGTTACTAGAATTTATTCATGAATATTTAGCGAACTTCACAAATTGATTGATATACCCGCTCTCGTGGGGCAATGGTCTGCCGATCAATTTGCTATGATCATACCTGTATAACTCAATTATTTGGAATTAGTTATAATGACACTCTCTGCTCTCTGGGGTATGTTCTCTATCTGTTACAATGATTCTTTTTGGTATCTTGGATGGTCCCCAGTCATGCTCTCAAATTGGCAGCTGACGTATGTATTTTATTTGAATTATAACCCAATAATTAAATTAAATGATATTAGTAAACTTTAAAAATCTACATATTTAATTGGTATGTACGGATGAGGGGTGCGGTTTTTTCCGTTGCACCTAGGTCCCATTGGACCCATCATCTTAATTATACGCCGTTGAGCGCAATGTCTTACAAGTTGAGACATCCTTGCAATTTTCCACTATACTTGTTTTAACGACAAGCAGAGGTGTTCGACTGGTTGCCATGACCAACGGCTTATACCGTGTCTTCCTAAGCACGTGGGAACTTGGACTCATTTGAAATAATTGATAATTCTAGGGCGCCTTTTGAATTAACTCCAAATTCAAATCCTTTCCAAATGTCTTTCCAATAAGAATATTTATGGCGAAGTATTTGGAAAGCAATCGTTTCTGAAGTTGCTTCCTAAACGCAGTCGTTTATCGAAGTGCTACTACACAAATTTAAGTTTGCTGGAAATATATTGCCCGTATATTTCAGAATCCAAAACATCAAGAAATTTTGATGTTTACCATAAATATCGTACATTTATAGAAAAATATGGCAGGAATCTGGAAGAATATAGGGGACAATACAACTTTTACAATAACTGCAAATACTGTATGTACAAAAACTGTTTAGATGAGTTGGTTTTGGATACACATAAATTTATAATTTTTTGCTTAATGTGCGTTGCATAGAATATTGGGTTATTTCATCAGCTCTCTACGGTTCTGTGTTCTGTCAACTATGTACTGAAGTTATCAAGTTATATATCAAGTTATAAAAATTACATGAAATGGAAAAAAATTTGAATCTCTTTTTAAAATTATTTTTGAGTTCATTTTTCGATAATGAAAATAATTTGTAATTAAGAGACGTTTTTAATGGGGAGTATTTGGTGGTAGACACATATCTACTAACTTTAACATAATAAAGATTATTTATTAAATAGTGCCGCATGAGTGACGCCAATGGTGGATCATTGGTGCATTATTTAAAATGTCATTATTATATTTTCAAGTATTCAACCGATATGTTTTGAATCCACGTAAACAACGTCGCAGTCAATATCAATATCTTTGATGTATTTGAAAAGTTGATCACTGCAGACGTAGTACAAGCTATTAAAATAATCTAATGAAAAAGCTGAAAGAGCAAAAAATATCTCTAACAAATGAAACAGAAATTTAGGCACTTTTGGGTTTGTTAATTGTGATGGGCGCAAATTCTGATCCCAATTTTTCCAGTATAGATTTATGATCAGATCTTTTAGGAAAACCAATTTACAAGGGAACAATGAGTCGAACAAGTTTTATACAACTGACACGTTGCCCTCATAATACCATTGCTGAGGAGATGCTTTGTTCTTTTCTAAAACGCCAAACAAGAGGAGACTTTAGTAGAAGACGTTCACAAAATATTGTTGGGTTGCAAATTCCTATCAAACATGAACTGCCATAAAACAAGCATTTCTTGGACAGTCAAAGCAGCCGATTAGGCCCCATTGGACCCCTTGTGCTGCCCCCTAAGTTGCAAGTTATCCAGTCCAATAACTTTCTAAGTTGTGAGGGCGTCCTCACAACGTTGCACTACACTTTTTAACGACAACCAAAGGTTGTCGACTGGTTGCTGGGATCAACGGCTGAATTTTTGACATTAAGCTTAAGAGTAAATTAGGTTATGATCCAAAAATCGCTAAGGGACAATATTTAAGTTAAAAATAATATATTTTAAGTTTCTTTACGTGTATATATGTATAAACTATTGCATTATTATTTTGAAATGACATTTTTCTTGCCCAGAACCAAGAGAAATAAATTGGTTACTATAAATTTGTTTTCATTCTATTGTTATTGATTGGAATTTAATTGAAGATATTTTCTTTTTGCTAAGGTACAATCGAAATTTGCCAGCTCTATACTTACTGAATAGTTAGCATGTTTCGAAGATACCATGGTGTCGTTTATGTTTTTTTGGAAATTCCTTTCAATTGTCATTTAAAAATAACAGTGATCTTATTACCAGGGTCTTCAATTGTGCATCTGCTTTTTAAAAAATATATAACCAAATCAATTTTCACATAAATATTTCTCCAGTGTGCAGAGGCCCGTAGTGCTATCTTTAAACTCTATGGTAGTCGCAGAATTCTTGTAGCGGTATAAAGCGTTCTTAAAAATAAAGTCTGATTAGAGATGCATCCCTACACAAAGTGTCACTTACCTTTGCGTAGACCACGCTGTGAACACAGAGTTTAAACAAAACAAAAATGTGGAAGAACATGAGCGGCCTATACAAGTAGGACTAGACAGGGCCGTTTCGACATTTTTCCCTTACAAACTAGTTCATAATACTTCAGGAGCAAATGTCTACACATGTTCGAATGGCAGTAAAAAAACGCTCTGCAGTCGTATATGTACTATTATGCTTGTCGTAAATACTAACAAATACACACTACTAATGTATACGCGCGACTAAACCTAAGAGAACGGCGGCTTTCTTCTAGTTAGAGAAAAGTCTAGTTACCTTAAAGCTGAGAGGATTTGTGTACACCATCGTTTCCAAGCTTGTAGTGGCAGTCTCTTTACATTGCGCTTTGTGCGCTTCAGGAACTGTTTCAGGGACCCCGAGGACATGTATTCCGTTATGAATATTACCTGAAATACAAAAAAAAATATAGGTTAATAGTAACTTCGATGAAAGTAAGCAACACCAAATTTTTGTAGTAACAGTTTCTTTTGACTCGCAACATTTTTATGAGCAAATTTTCAGTTTAGTTTCTAGATCATAGAATTATTTTTTATATCACTATGGCTCTCCCACAAAAAAAAATTATTTAAAAAAAAAGAAAATGGAACTTGCGGTTTTCGCTTTCTACTTAAAATTTTTAATTTAATATACGTTTAATTTCCTAAAAAGCCATGTTACATACTGATAGATAACTTACAAATTCTCATTTGATACCTTGCTTTTGTATTGTTTCGAAAATGTACTATTAAATAATAAATGCTTCATAATAACCTATTATTTATAATAACCTATATCAAGTAAATATAATTATTTGCATAATGCAAGTTTCGCTGTAAATAAGTGTTTTGTGGCCACTTTCTACTGGCATATCACAGACGCATATTTTTGTGCAAATCCAATTAAAAACCAATTAAACCAATTAACGGCTGATGTAAAACCGTTAAACCAATCACTGCGTGTTTTTAGTTAACTTCGCAAGTAAACGAGGAATGTCGCTGGCAATTTCCTTTTATTTATATTTCTCTTATTTAAACAAATTCTCTAGTCTATCAAAGAAAAATGTTTTATAAAAAGAAAGCAATAGATTATTATAAATGAATTATCCTCTAAACTCAATGGAAAACAGTCAACTCTGAGTCAACATAATGGGACCTATTATAAAAAAAGTCAAGGAATATTATCGTTTTTTAAATATTGTTGAGACGCGAGAAGTTTCGCGCTCTCGCCAGTATCATTAACATTTACGAGCCTCAGTGCCATACTATGTTTTTCTTTAAATCTGTAGATGAAATATAGGATTAACTCCACGCCAGTGAATATTTAGTGTAGTAAAGATAACACTTTTAAAAACTCACTTTATTTATTACTTGTGTCTGACGCTTCAGCGTCTATAGAGTTTTGAAGACGCCGAAATAGGTGTCTTCAAAACTCGATAGTCGCCGAAATAGGTACAAATGGAAGAAAGTTTTAAAAAAAAGTGCTCATCGAGAAGGTGGGTAAGCTACCGAAGAAAATCCCGAACAAAAGCAAACCCCCGGTTATTGCGGAAGACGAAATACAGCATGAAACTTTACAAGCCGAACCGGTTCCCGAGGAAAATTCCAGTTCAAGCGATAATTTGGAAGACACCGAAAGGATCGATTAGAAACACCCTTCCATGGATGCTAGCTCTGGTCGTACTGTATAGACTTCTTGCCTGTCGAACCGTGCGGGTTTACAACCCGATCACGAAGTTCGTCGCGAAAAAGCTGTAGCGGTTCAGGGAGAACGCGCACGGCGCCTCGTTCCGTTCGGACGGTATATTGACATGTTATGTTTTATTATTCGTTCCAAAATCAAACCGTTCTAAAATTCTAAAAAACTGATCTAAAATTACATTTTAATTCAAACTTGTTAAGCAAGTCAAGCTTGAAATATCATATGTTTGACTTAAAATGTCAGTTCTTGTAAATATTATTTTTATCCACAACTGTACAATTTTTTTTACAATCTGTCAATTTTTCAATAAATTTCTCGAATTATTAATTAAATTAAAGCAGATTTTAAAGAAATTAAATTAATTGATTGGACTGTAGAACTATAATTTACCTTTATTTTTCAAAATTATCTTTCTAAAATGATAAAAGTGCAAATACTTTTCAATAAGATGTGAATCAATTTTGTTAAAAATAAAATATCTTTTATGAATATTACTTAATAAAATATCTTTTCATTTAAAAAATAAACTTCAAACAAATAATTACAAACGACAAAAATTGAAAACAATAAACATATCATATTATATTGATTTTCTCGAAAATAAACACACCTTTTCCAGTGAATAAAATATCGATGAGGGGACCTTTTGAAAGAAGATAAAAGATTCATTAGCAGGAAAAGGTGTGTTTATTTTTGATAAATAAAAAAATCATATAAGCATCATTTTTGAATGATCTTCTCCATACAGGAGAACTTATTATAAACGTTTTCTTTTATATATAGAGCAGTAGAAAAAGTAGTTAATAACATGAAATACAGATCATCTATTTTGGTGTAACTAACAATAAATAGAAAAGATAGTAAAAAAATTGAATTATTTTTATTAATTTT
>JAWQRJ010000803.1:0-18298 GCA_033557515.1 Diorygopyx duplodentatus | reverse complement strand
ACCTGAAGCAATTATATTATCCTTGAAGATGGCACTACATTGTTGCCGAAACCGGTCGATATTTCAATAAAAGATTTAACAAATATACTGATTGGTAAAAATAATTTACTTCTTCTTAAATAAAAGTTATTTTGATTGATATTTACCATTTAAGGTAGTTTTAGATCTTTTAAATTATTACATTTTATAATACGTACTTCTTTTATAGTGTGTTACGAGTACATGGTTTACTTGATTATGAGCAATATAAAATAAATCGTCTTCAATTTTACTTTCCTGTACTTAAATTCCCTGCTTCGATAACGAACTTACAATATATTTAGTGTTAAGTTATTGAATGTCATTTACTGTTGAAATTATAATCTGCAGCGTTTTTTGAGAGAGAAAACATTTCGATTCGAGTCTCAAATATATTTGGGAATATATTTTAAGGCAAACATTTTCAGTATTATAAGAATCCATGGAACCAATTGATTCACCAACATTATCTATACTTACATCAATTTAAATCTTTCAATCTTCTATTGGCAGATTATTTTAGCTAGAAGTAATTTCATTCATATTCTTGAACGATTCTTTATCACGTATGCATTCGTTTAATGCTTGCGTAGAAAATGCTGTCTAAAGTATTTTACATTCTTAAAATTCTCTTGCAGTTTGGGCTGGTTTTAGTGGACATTTGCAAAACCTATGATTGCAAATATGCTTAGACAAAGTTTTATAATCTGTTGTCTAAAATCTACAATTCTCAATATTACAATATTGCTTTTCGAAAAGGATTACTTGTTTTTGTGTGCTATTTTACAATAGATGGCAGTACGTATCGTATTTCTTAAACTGTAATTTGCAAGTTGGGTACAAACAGATGAAAATGGCCCTGTTGTTATTTATATGCAGATATAAGTTTAAACTATATTTTCTTATGAAATAGAATGGAGCTTTGTTGACCTGATCAGAATTTCAGGCCCGCTGCCAGTCAGTACGGGGGCCCGCAGGGTTCTGTATTAGGCCCCTTATTATATAGTATTTACTCTATTTTCAGCCAAATTGTGTAAAGAGTTGTATTATTCAATGGTGTTAATGTTAATGTCAACACAGTTATTATTGAGCTTTTCAAAGAAGGAATGGGCAACTACTGTGGACGTAGTCAACCTCGACTTGGAAAATACACGTAATTACTCGCTGGAGCATTCGAGTTGCATAATTTTATTCGGTAGGGATAGAGACGGGGAGCTATACACCGACAATTAAACGTTAAAATTGGTGACACTAATATTCGTGCAGTTTTGCAGGCAAAAACTTACCACGCACATGTCTCTAAACTAATAGGATATGAATTTCCCAATCTGCAGTTACTTTATTCCTTTCTTCATGTGTTACATAGAGTTGAAGAGGGTTGTGTAATAGCATTGTTTTGTCACCATTAGTTGCTGTTTTTCTTGTGTGTGGTTTTCCTTGGATGCGGCGGATGCTGCTCGGGTGAAGAGAGTTCAGAATGCCTGTTTAAGATATAGTACCTGGAGGACCGAGCTCGCTCGGGGAGGGGGTAAAAAATACGTAGATGCAAACACACACACACACACACACATACAAGATTAGCGCGTTTAATAGTATAGAATATTTTGTATTCGTAAATATGACCGAATACACTACAAATTAAAACCAGCGAATTGGTTAAATATGAGGAAATTTATTACTCTGCAGTCGGTCGTATTATAGCATAACATTTTAATTACAGGCAACCCTCCTTCCTTATTGCGTAAAATTCAATTTAGAAGAAGGAAAATTTTTAGGAAATCTAATTGTTCCGCCTGCTCATAGGACTGTACAGCCGGTTGCCTGCTTTTTAAAAACTAAATCAATGCGGAAGTTTGGGAGAGCCATGCATAATTACTTGTTGAATAAGCAGTGATGAGCAAAGTTAGATGATGTGGTTCTCGTTTCTATTTTTGTGTTACTATTATTGCGTGTTGCGGCCATTGCAGGGTGGTTAGTGAGGATAGGTTAGGCATGTAGTGTTGTTATGCTCTTTAATTGAATTTATTGTTTCGGTATTAGAACAGAGAGAGGTCTAGGATTTTTCACCTGAACTACGCCTTATGATCACTCATTTGTATTCAACGATTTGGTGTTAAATTGCCATTTTGTTAAAGGGGAATAAAGACCATATTATTATTATTAATAATAATAATAAGACCAACCCAATTTGAGGAAAAATTTATTTAAGGGAAAATACATTGATAACGGAATGTCAAGAGGCATAGTTTCATAAAAAAATTATCTAATGTAAAAATTTAGAACCACCAATCCCAAAAAAAGGCTTAATAAAATACAATTCAAAACATTTTAACGTGGAAATTCAAAGTTAGTAGCAATACTTCAAATTTCGAAACCCCCAACTTCACATTTTAAAGCAAATCAAAATCAAGAAAGAACATTATACCTTACGAATCAACAACTTTAATCAATAAACAGAATAAGGCTTTTACCAAAAATTAGCAAAACTAATTACATAATAAAAACTTTAATAAAAACCCTAATAGAAATTTTACTAATCAAAATTATAAAAACATTGATATTAAAACGAACAAAAAGATAATGCAAACACCGATCATTCCATATAATTCGGATACTATTAAGATATTCGAATAAAAATTTCGAACAAAATGTTCAACAAGAAAACCAAAAGTTCCAGAAAATAAACCTTTCCTTTAGTAAACTTAAATAACAACATTTTGTAAGATACTATTTACGAAGATCCCGTTGGTTAATTGTGAATTTGAGAACAAAAATAAATTTTATTATTTTTTTGTTTTTTGAATTGTTAGGTGATAACGAGGAATGTACTCTTCTGTTGCTTTATTTTTCTCTTCAACCCTACTTGTTTCGGCAATTTTTTATTTTCATCTTCAGGGGTATCTACAAATCATTTTTATTTTTAGTTATTGTTAGTGTGTTTTGTAAAGTTAAAATTAAATTTAAATAATTTATAAAAATGAAAATCTAACTTATCTAATCTAACTTTCTGAAGGTTTCGTATTTTTTCAAATTGTATATAAATTCATATTAATTACTTACATTACATTAAAACCTTACATTAAAATCCACTTGATTGTGGTGGTTACTAAAATTTGTCTTATCGCTCTTTTGGTCATCATGTGTTTGGTACAGTGTCTTTTCTTCTTTCATTTATTCGTATTACAATTGTTTTATTTCGTCGAACTTGTGGAGTTGATTATTTTCTGTAATTTATCAATATGTCCGACTTCTGCAAGTGATTCATTGTTAAATGAAAATTTGTGTATGTAAATGTGACTTACGGGTGATATCTGGTGTTATTAGTTTTTGTCCTTCTTATATTGTGTTATTTTTAGTAAACTTGTGTAAGTTTTGTTATTCTGCTCTTAAAACTTCCTACGTCTTTTCTGTTGTCTGAGATTTTGTTTACGCTTCTGCGCGTGTGCAGTAATGTGAAATTCATGTATAGGTGGTTTTTTAAAAGTTTATTTGGGTTATTAGGTGACTTATATATCGGCATCGTTATAGGTTGTATCTGTTCGTTTAGACATTGTATGTTGTTATGTAATGTTTTTTGTTTGTCTATTTGGTATACTTCCAATAGTTCCATTAAATATCCTTTTCTTTTTTGGTGTAGTACTTTATTATTTTCATATTTAAGTCATGGTTGTGAGTTAAAAAGTGATTGCCAAATGCAGAATTTTTGCTTCGTTTATGTTCTTTGATTCTTTGTGATACAGTGCGTCCTGTTTCGCCAATATATGTTGCTCTACATGTATCGCATGTGAGAGAGTATATCCCACTTTTACCAAGTTTGTTTATTTTGTCTTTGGAATTAATTAAAGTATTTGCAATAGTGTTGTTGGTTTTGAATGCTGTGATTATTTAATATCTGTGTAATATCTTTTGCAATCTGTGTGATATGTTAAAGCTCTGTACGTCTTTTTTGTAGGATTTATGTTCGTGATATTGTTTTGTAGTGTATTGTTAGTTTTTAGTCTGCGCATATGTGTCATTTTATTTATTTTTATATTTACTGTATTTATGGGAAATGTATTGTTGATGGTGATTTGTCTGATTATGTTTTTTTTTCGTTTTCTATAGCTTCTGCGTCAATTAAGTTGTTGTTCATTCGGTGAACGTATGGATTAATGGCGGCAAATTTATGATTTAAATGATGATATGAATCGAAAGGTATAATTGCTTGTGTTTGTGTTGGTTTTCTGTAAATATCGTATTCCAATTTATTGTCATTATTTGTTCTTGATAGATCCAAGAAATTTATTGATTTGTTTTCGGTTTCAAACTCTAGTCTAAATTTTAGGTTTTTGTGTATTTTGTTTCGTTTTTCGTGAAAATTGTGTATTTCAGTGATACTGTAGCGTTTCCATATTATGAATATGTCATCGACATACCTTTTCCATATTATAATGTTATTGTGATGATAATTCTTGTCATTCATTATTTTTTCCGCAATAATTCTTAATGGGGAACCCATTGGTAATCCGTCTGACATTCCGTAGATGTTGTTGAAAGCACAAAAATTCTGCTCTGTGCAAATTTTTATCGTATTAAATATGTCGTTTATAATGTTTTGATCATTAATGTGGTTGTGTATTATTTAATGTATATTAATTTGTGACGTCTAATAAAAACATAGTGTATTCTTGAGGTAATGAGGTATTTTTAAGTATTTGTGTTAAATAGCTAAAACGATAGTAACAAGTGTACAATCTAAATAAGAATGAAATAATAAATTTAGAGACTTACCTCTTTCTTTTTCGCAGTCGTTGTCTCTCTAACCAATTGAGGAGCTTTTTTGTCCGTTAATTAAGAAAATGACTGTGATGATAATTGGTTGTTGGGCAGTAATTGAAAATCAATATGCTCTACTTTTGTTAGTCCAGGTTATTTCCTACGATGCGATGTGATTTTTAACCTCCATCAGGCATTTGATGGTACAAAAGATTAAGAAGAGCATAGAATAATAAAGGGATAATTCAATATACTTACAAATAATATCATGATTTCACGAAAATAAACTTCCAGAAACCTGTTAACCGAATTGTTAGTTGTTATAAACATGTGTATAGAGTTAAAGTTGATTCATTGAGAGTGGTGTGAAAGAATTTGGTGATTAAAATTTCACATTCAATACGAACATGGTGGTGGCGATTTTGTAAAAGAAATCGCACATAAAAGAGCTCTTTTTATCTTAGTGCAATCATTACTTTAGAAAACATCAAAACCTCTCAACTTAAAATAGCGTGAACCTCACGTCAAAACTAAAACCAGAAGACAAATTGATGTCCGTCGTGAATGGAACTACTTGAAACAAATTACTGAATGTCCGAACAAACAAACATTCCACCACGAAAGCTCGCGAAGCGCCTTAACTCGGATTCTACCGGCATCCTACATTTTAAGATTGATGATGGAAACTCAAAGCTTTTAATTTAAGAATTTCTATTCCCAGCCACGAGATAACAATTCGTTTTCGTATTAGTTCATCTATTGTCAGAACTATCCCAGCCAATCTGTCTAAGGGATATTCGTTCTATTTTTGTTAAAAAAAGCTCTCCTAAAGGCTGCAAACGCACGTATACATATTCGTACAATGAACTCGCTATCACGAATAAAATGGTAGCCCTAAGCGAAAAAACGTGTTGTAAAATATAAGTTGCCCCGGACAGGGACTAATGTGAAAAGCTTGTTTTGGTTGATGGAGCAATACAACATTATGAGTGTACTTCAGGAAATCGTATATTTCACTTATAAAAAAGTGTATTCACTAACACAAGTTTATTTTGTACAGCGCTTCTTTTTTCTTTTTCTACACATATCGGTTTCAAAAACGAAACTGAACTAACTAAAGAATGGCTGGAAACAATGAAGGCATGCGATAACAAATTTATGTAAGATCGAATGCCTGTGAAGAAGGAAGTTACTAAGTAACACTGTTTGTTAACAGTTTACTGTCTACAACACAATATCTTGCTTACAATATTTTGAGCTGCGCAGGCAAGATGTGAAGAAAATTTCTTGTGTTTCAGACACAAGAAATTCTTGTGTCTGAAACGGGCTTCAACTCCGTTTCAGACTCCCCGAAATCACATGCAATTAGATAAGTCCATTCCATTTGAACTATTGAACTATTTTGAAAAAGATTCTCAACTCTTCATTTCCTGATTTATTTTATTTTTGTTGCTGTACAATTAGCAAAATAAAATCCTCCTCCGGGCGTTATCTTTTCTATAGAGTATTATAATCCTTCTAAAGCCTTCTAAAGCCTGGTTGCGTAGATTTTACTTCCAAAACTTTCCTTATTTAACAATAACTTTCTACCAGGAAACCGAACTCGGCTCCAAGTTATTTATGCTGTGATGAACGAAAAACTTTCCGTCAAAGAAGAAACCGTACTGTTTGTTAATTAAGGGAATGGCTTGCTTAGCTCCGAACTTCTCAACGTTTTATTTGACTATGTTCATAAAGCTTCGCTATAATATAAATTAGCGAAAGGTTCAAACGCGAATTTGAGAATCCGTACAAACGTTATTTGTACGGATAAGTTTGTAAATTAACGAATTCCGTTCGGTTCAAAAATAAATTTGTGGGACAGAGTTCTAGCTTTGCGAAATAGTGAACTAGAGTTAACGTTTGTGTTAGCGAATGATGCAGAAATAAACTTTGCGCAAGAGCAAAAACAAATGACATCGTCCGTCGGCAAAACAGTGTTTTATGGTCGTGTTATTGCCAAAGTTTGCGGTGCATTTACATTTTTTCCTCGCACGATGACTAATTCTATGATGTAGGGCGTTACTTTACAAGAGGCGGGTGCTTAATTATTTATATCAACACTCTCTCGACTTGGCTTCCTAAGCCAATAATTATCCCGAACGATTTTAACGCTTTCGGGGAGTTTCAGCGACGCAGCCCACTTAGCTGTATGCTCTCACATGTTCAAAGAGAAGTATTATTAATAGCCCGAAACATGTACCAATTTGTGCAATATATGAGGTATAATAAATTTAATGGTATTAATATACTGATAATTTGGCAAAATCTCATGTTACTTTGATCATTACACATACTCCTCTAAATGCATTTCAGCAGTTCTTAATTGTAAGCTATTGCGAGTTTTATTATTGAGTCGATGTTCTTAATATTTAAAAACTAACTCTTTTTTTATAAAACACAATTTATTTGTTTGGTAGATTTGTTCGAAACTTAATTAATTATCCTTATATAGTTTATATAATGCAAGCTCCGCAGTGATGCATCATATCCCCATATATGGTATTACATCTAAATGTGGGGACACGTAACTCCTCCCTCACTAAACGGAACTTCCTCCTGGTAGCCCAAGGATCTTAGCTTCTTAAACACAATGAATTTCTTAATTTTAAAGAAATAACATAATACAATAATGATGATTACAATATGCGTCTTACAGTTCTATTCTCAAAGATTAGAGAAGTTACTAAATTAATGTCTGGTTGTGAACTTTTAAAATAATTTTGTATCATTACATTTTTTATTTGACACTTTGTTTGAATTTACAACCATATGTAGTTTCCTTGCAATGTTTGTATTCTCTCTATCTGGTTACATTTTTCCTTAATTTTTATTGATTCGGGTAATATTAAAAGCGCCATTTCAGGATATTCAATTATTTTAAAATCCTTTATTTCTCTTTCATATACTGTACATTTATGAAGATTTTCATGCTTAACAATATTCACTTCACACTTGTTGGTGATGTCATAATGATTTAAATGGATTCATTCCTGCTTATCACGTTACATGCATTACTCATTGCAAGATATGAGTCATCAGTTACTGCTAAGTATCTAGAAGATGGTTCTATCTGAACGTTTGTGTCATTTATCTTTGTTGGTAGAGGAAAAAACTCAAAATACTCATTTTCATTTATGAGTGGTATTTCTAGTATAAAGTTATAAAGATTCAATTTTTGATATGCTTTAACCTTTATCAATTCAAGCTCAATGAGAAAGATATTGTCGATTAATATTTGGAAGGGAAATTTATGCAACATGTCTAAGTGTACATTTCTCATCTCTTGTCTCTCATCTGTAAGTCCTTTGAGTACGTTATTCATGACTCGTTGAAAGGTTGAAGGAGCATTACAAGGTCCAAATGGCATTCTGTTAAATTGAAGAAGTCCTTGATTAGTTATAAAGGCTGTTTTTGATTTATGTTTCTCGGTGATTTCAATTTGGTGGTTTCCTGATGCAAGATCTAATGAAGAGAAATACTTGGCTTTTCCTAATTTATCTAATATTTCGTTATCTAATATTTCGTTAATAATCTATTAATGGATACTTGCCTTTTATTGTTTTTTCGTTCAAACGTCTGCTGTAATCGGTAACTAAGCGATATTTTTGTTTTCCACTAGCGTCTCACATTTTCGATACTAGTGCTACAGGTGTAGTCTTTCGTATTATCCCTTGTTCTAACATATCTTCGATTTATCTTTAAATTTCTATTTTGTTTTTGTACGTCTGTTTATAGGGCTTCTGATAAACCAGGGTAAAGTGTGTTAAATTTATTTGGTGCTTACAATCTGAGCTAAATATTAAAGGTATTTTTTCACTATGTATTATATCTGGGTATTGATAAACTAAATTTTTGATCATAACTCTCTTCAAAATTTTTAAGTGATCTTGTCGTAGTGGAGTTTTAATTGTTTCATACTGGATTTTTTTGTTTCTTGAAAATTTAACATTTTTTTTATTTTTTGGTAATGAATCTATTGGTTTTACTTCTAATGGTTCTAATATTGTTTTTATGGGATATTCGTTGAAATTGGCCACTTCTACTATACTTTCATAGTTATTAACTGTTATTAAGCTATCTGGAATAGTATTGTTTAAAAGATGCTTTTGGGGAAGTAAAAATTGTCCTTGTTTATTACATACTGGTATTTTAATTATCTGTCGAGTTCTAGATGGAATTTCTATAACATCAGTTATAAATGTGACTGGGATGTTAGCATTTCTTTCTCTAAGTTTTTATTTATAATAATTAATATTTGCTTCTAGGGTATTAAGAATATCTGATCCTAATATGCCATCAAATTTGTTTGAAACATCGGATATATTAAAAACATACCATATGTCTTCTTCATCTTGAATAAATATTGAAAAACTAGGAATTTTGACTCTATATTCGTGAGTTGTTTCTGAATGCATTGTCTTTAATGTATAAGGGGAATAAAATAGGTTTTCCATAAAATACAAATTTACTAATTTTGAATGAATTATTGAAGCTTCTGCTCCAGATTCTATTAGAAATTTTGCGTTATTCAGTTCTGGTATAAAAATATAAGGTAGTCAGGCTACATTGTGATTATTTATTATTATTACTTCTGGTTTGAAACATTCGAGGCTTTGATTTGAAAATTTACGTCTTCCTCTTGTTCAATATTTTCATTACTTTTTCATTACTTCGTTTAACAATTCTGGGTCATAACAGTAATTATTTTCTGAATTAACATCTTCAAACATTTGTTCATTGTCAATACCTTGAAAATACTGTCCTGTTGTTTCATCAAGATACACGGATTCATTGTTTATATTATTCGTGTCATTTCGGGGTCTTTTATTGAATGTAACTCGTCTTATTGTCGAACCATCGACTTCCATTGGTTGGGGTTTATAGTTCCTAAAGGACTGTTTTGGTTGTCCGCGAAAAGGTATATTAAATTGAGGTCTTTGAAATGGTATCGAGTTCTGCTGAAACATAGGTCTTTGTTGTTGTGGATTGTATGATAAGTTAAATCTTGGTTGTTGTGATTGAGATGAATTAACACGATTTGTAAATTGCGGTGGTGTTGTTGAATTAAAACGATTTGAAAATTGCGGTGGTGTTACTGCATTAAAACGATTCGAAAATTGGGGTATCTGCATAGGGGTATTTGATATAAATGGCTTACTTTGGAAGTTCCTACCTTCTGACATTATGGGTTTTTGAATATTTACATTGCTTGGTACTTGTGATCTTGTACATAAATATATCCAATGTTGTCTTTCCAACACTTTTGACTATGCAATCTCTAATGTTTGTGGATCATTGTTTAATATGAACTCTCCATAATCTGAATATTTCATCAAACATCTAAGATAGGTTTCTAACTCCATTATTTTATAAATTTCTGTTTTTACTAAACGTTCTTTTGATTTGACTTCAATGTTGCTAATAAAATATTTAAAGAATCTTTAATCCTATTTCCTAAATTATAAGAATCTCATTTATTTCTGATTTTAAGTTCATCAAATCCGACACTAGACAATTTTCTGAGCGTTGATCTGCGTAAATTTGTTGTAAACAAATTTTTAGTTCGTGTTAATTTCACGTCAAGCTACCAATGCTAGCGCATTACCTTCCAAACGTTCTTTAATTATTTTTATAACAAACTTATCAATTGGGTCATCAATATTTAGGAAATTACAATAGCTTTGTACTAAATTTTCGCATTGTTCAATGAATATTGGTAAGGTAATATTATTGCCATTAAATTTTGCAATTGCTTGCAATTCTACAGGGGTTCTTGATGTTCTAGTATATTGGTGACGATTGCCATCTCCCAACTTTGAATTTATTCCTCAATTTCAAAAATAGAAAGTATGGAAATCTAATTAGTTCTAACACTTACTTAAAACAAATGGTTGTAATTGTTGTCACTTACAAACTAACGTTTCTCATTTTCGTTCGATCTTCTTTTGTTCTTGATCTTATCCTGTGGGTCTTCTCTCCTGGGTTAGTGTACGGCTGCCCTGGTTGTTGGGTTAGTAGAACTATAGTCCTGGTTGTTGAAGAGTCGTGTTGTCATACGTAGCAGAACGGCTATCCGCTGGCAAGACTGGTTGTTCCTCTCGGAAAATGGGGCAGAAGGGTCCGCGTCTCTAAGGTGTTTCTTGATGTGGGAAATATCTCCACACCTTGATTCTCAAGACAAGGCTCCTCGCTGTTGTCGTCGCCAGGTACAGTATTATAATTCACCGAAGTTGTAACTACCAACTTCCGTCCTTTGAATCCTACTCACTGCGCCAGTTTTATTCTTGAGTCGATGTTTTTAATTTTTAAAAACTAACTCCTTTTTTTGGATATTCGCAAAATTTATGTTGAAGGAATTGGTGAGTGGTGCAAATATTTACTTTATATTTTAATACACGAAAAAGTATACTGTTTGAAAATTACTATATGAAAACATCACATTCAATATGATATAAACTTTTAATACTAAAGAACGTATGTTCAACTACTTTCAACAAGAAAATCTAATGGTGCGCAATTTGATAGTAAAGTTGAACTTTGTGTATACCTTGGTGGATATTTGTTAATTATTTTTTGGGTATATCTTCTCTTCGTTTGGATTTGATTTGGATTCGATGAACATCAAGCAATGATAAATTTGGCTGATGTTATTCTTAATTAGGTATAGAAACCCATTGATTTTTTTCGATTGCAGCATAACAAGCTACTAATATATACTCTAAGAACACTAAACATGTAGAATTAATAAAACGTATTAAATATTTAAAGGTGAACGAGAGCACCATAGTGTTTGTGCGAGAGCTTATTATTTATTCACGGCTTTACCATTTTGAAACTAACCAGATTTATATTTAAATTCACGTTTCGCGTGAAACAAACAAAATTTACTCAACGCGTTCAAATAATACACGTAATGTTTGATTACACATAGTGTAATTGTTGTAATTGTATACAATGACGGTGATACCAAGCAAGTTGACTTCTCCTCCCATTTAGGTTTTAGGTAATGCAATTACGCGCAAAACTATCTGATAAGATGTTGAATGTTTAAAGTTCATCTTCAATGAGATTTAATGTACTGTGTGATTCACGATGACTGCCCATTAAGAAAAAGATACTGGTCTAAATTTTTTTTCGTGACAGTAAGGATGTAAGATCTATCGAATGAAAATATTTTCAAGATGGTGGCATTTCCAACTATACCGGAAGTTGGCCACAACTTGCTTATTTTAAACGGGATCCCCCAAGGTCATTTCGTTAAAGTTCCCTTTACGTAAAATTTATATTTTCCGAGATATTAATCTAACTTTAATTTTTACAGAAAAGTGTAATTAAATAAAAATGTGTATCTCAGTAATAATTAATGGTTAATTAATGCCGAATTGTTCAGATCAATCAGACAATCTATTGGAGCTGGCGACCATGCATAAAGAATTTCAAAATCTTTCCTTCAGTAACGTTAGTAATCAAGGACTCATTTTGGTAACATAAAAACAGCAAAACATTTTTTCTTTAAATTGCATAAAAAATTCGCATCTAACCTATATCCAAAATGTATGGTTACTGTGTAGTAGTGAAAATTGAAGAAAACCGTGTTCTAAGCTGCTTTGACTGCAGCGAAACAATCGAATTCGAGAAATGTGACAGATCACACATGTATTGTGTTTATATGTGCCTTTTCGTACTGTGTCTACGAAAATGGATAGTAAGTAATCAAATGTGGGTATTTTGGAGTTATTTACCATTGATGGACGATACCACAAAATAATCAGCAGAACTTCTAGAAAATTTAATGAAAAGTATCCCGTATTACCACCAATGAACCAACATAAATTTAGAAAATTTCAAGCAAATTTTGATAGACTTGGTAGCCGCTATGCAGAAAGTAATAGGCCGCTATTATGTAATAGACTTCTTATAACTCCATTGCATAGCTTTCATTTATTTAAGTAGTTTGACGTTGTTATGTTTGTGGAAGTCGTGTTTGTGGGTGAGAAAATGTCGAATACTGAATTTATATTGTACATATGTTTCTTATTATTGTTTCTAATTTAGTACTGGTTTCTCCTATGTAAATGACATTACAAGTATCATACAATTCTAACTGATAAACACTTTTCTCCTGTATTGTCTTTCGTTTGTATGATCTTACTGCCTATTGTATTATTGGTTTTCTATGTAGCAATGATATTATATTTTCTTAACATTCTCTGCGCTTTTTGTAAGTTTTTTTAAATGTGTCCTTGATAAGTGAAGGAACGGTATACTTTACTCGTATGTTGTAAATTACCATTTGGAGCGGTTCAGGTGGTATTGTGTGATAAAATGTATTTGTTTTCTATTTTTTTACATAATTCTTAAAATACTTAGGGGATTATATCATTTGTTAATGGCGATTTGTAATATTCTCTGTTTCTCTCTATATATCTTGCGGATTGGTATAGGTATTGTACATTACGTGGGTGTATGCGTGGAAAGGTGCTATATTGTGTGAATTGTGGTGTGAATGGAAGGGTATAATACAACCGGTTTGTGTAGGTTTTTTTATAAATGCCGCAAGTGATTCCTATATGTGTTTTGTTTAATTGGATATCTAAAAAGTTTATTGAGTGATTAGTTTCAATTTGTGGGATGAAAGTAATTTCGTTATTGGTTTTATTGATACTTTGGATAAAAATGTCTATAGTGAAGTTGTGGGTGTTGTTCCGAATTATGAAAATGTCGTCGACATACGTTTTCCATAAAAATTAGTTGTTATCATGGAGTTGTATATTGTTGATTACTTTGCTTTCCATATCATCGAGGAAGATGTCGGAGATAAGTGCATAAATTTTCAAAAGTTGTGTTGTAGTGTATGTTTCAATAAAAGATAAATGTTTTTTGCTTGTTCTTTGTCTAAAGAAGAATGATTTAATATTTGCTCTGCTATTGTTAAATGTTGTGTAAACTATTTAAAGAATTATGAAAAATATAGATAAAAATATATATTTTATCACACAATACTACCTTAACCGCTCCAAACTCTAATTTACAACGTCCCGTTATCCATGTTTTTGTGATTTCCCAATAGACCTTTCATGCTCGAGATTTCTCTCAATTAGACATTAAAAAATTGCTTTAATAATAATGTAATTTTGAGAGTTTTTTTATATAATTAGAATTTATATTATAATTAAAATAATATAATTGGCAATTAGTGGTCACTATCCTAATCCTTAAACTGTTGTTACTTTACGATGGTGTGCGAGTGATGGTTGTACATATATAGTTTTTCGCAAATTGAAGTGCTGACGATGAAATTGCGTTTTCATTAGGTACTTACTCTGTGAAAATGGAAACACTAAGTTTTATCATTGCTTGCAAAGATAAAAGTAATGTTGAGACGTAGAAAGTAACGTTGAATGCGGGATTTTTTCTTCATTTCTGCATTACAACAGGTTATGTAAGACGCTATTAAATTGAAATATTTGTCGGATAGTACAACAATTATAAACAAGTACATTCTAGACATGTAAATTTCTTTAAATAGAGGAAATGTTCCAATAAATGTTTGTTGAAAAAATTGGGGTTAACAAAACCATGCTTTATTAGCAGTTTAATATAATTATCTTTCATAATTAGCTTTCTTTTAAAACTATAGGTGAAACTAAAAAGTGAACATTATCGAACATTCGAACTAGTTGTTGCAGGCAATCTGTATGAACAGAAACTATTTTTTGTTGTCGCACCTACGTGATAGCTCTGTAAATTGAAAATTGAACTTTGAAGTCTTCCAATACATTTCTGATGTATGAGGGCAACCTAATCCCCAGGCCAAAATATGGGCCAAACTTCAATTTAAAATTTAAAGGGTTTTGTGTATTCTAGATAATCTAAAAATTTAAAGTTTGCTTATTACAGATGCGTCGAATTCGCATAAGATTTATGCCAGAACAAATTGCTATATTCTTAAAATACTTTACCGCTTCGTTTGATTCTAAACAAAGTGAAAAAAACAAAAAGAATGCCCACAATTGGGACCTTTACATTTTTATTTTATAAATCATGTTCTTTAGGGCATTTTTTCATAAGGCATAAGAAATCATGCATTTTTATGTTTGCCAGTTTTTACAACATTCAGAGGATAATCAACGTTTATGCAACGTTATCTCAAGAACGCTTGGTTGGACGTTAACGCAATTAAGTTCCACGGAATGCTGACTTAATTTTACACTGCTGGGCCTGCAAATGCTTTACACTTTGAGGGAGAGTTATATTTAAAAACAATTAGGGCATGTATCTCGCACTCGCGGAGAAAGGGAGGCAACAAAATCGTCTTTTCACGTGTTCCTTGTACATATTTCGCTCGAATGCAACAGAAATTATTATCTCTACAGTTATTGCAAGCGCTTAATGTAAGCGCTAAATTAATAATAGTTATTTAAATACAATTATTAGCAATAATAATGATTTTATCAATACACTTAAATGTATAAAATTAAAAACCTAGAGGGAATACTCTCTAAATTTTCTAACGCAAAAAACCGTGACAAAACAGGTACTTTATGGAACAAGACAAAACATTAGTAGCAGTAAAATATTAATTGATCCCTTCAAATATATTGATCCCTTCAAATACAGGTATCAATTACTTTTGCGGCGATACGTTGGTCTGTCAGCTTCACAGGTGTTGGTACTGGATTACGGAACAACAGTATCTTCTTTACTTTTGTACAGTTTTATAAACAAAATGTGTAATCGTAAGTCATCTAGCAAGACTATTCATAAACTTGTCATTTTTATAGTACTGTAATAAGTATAGTTTCAAGAAGTAACGTCTGCAATTGTAATAAATGTATTATTTAGTGACAGTTTCTCAAAATCTAAGCTTTGCCGTGTCAAACAGCGAAAAACAAAATTTGTCGCATACTGTCGTGCTACATAATCATCCTGCTACTTCCTGCTAATGTTAGGGTGATAGCTGGTAAATGAAAGGTACCAGTGGATTTTAACCATTAATTATTTGTTCATGAGAATCTACCATGATTTCAATTTTAATTGCTCGCTGAACACAATTATTTTATAATATTTAAAAGCTCAACTTCACCAAACGTGTAAGCTTTATTTAAATTTAGTCTGATGAAATTGTAAATTAAAAATAAATTGTGAAATCTATGCATTTATTACAATTTGGATTATTGCGAAAATTGGCGAAAAACACAGAAAAGCTGTTTAAATTTACCGCTAAATGTGTACCTCTTTTCTATAAAAATGTATTTTACACCAGATTTCCTATTGAAGCACATTATGATGTGTGAAGCACGTTCAATGTCACCTTCTCTGAGTAACTTGTAATTAACCACGATACAATTACAAGTAGCTCAATACCTGAGACATTGTACTACTGCACTTGTGCACTTGGTTTAATTGCATTTGCGATTATAAATACTGAGCAGGCTCCTGTAGAGATCTTATTTTTCTAAATTCCTGCCGGTAATTTTCAAACCACGTATAATAATTACTCATGCAGATTATATATTTGCGTCTATCCAGTAGCAATTATAGCTACCAGTAAGTGCAGCTGTGCTAAGAAATACAATTAAATAATTGATTGAATAATTAATTAGAAGGAACCCACCAAATTAATTTAAAAATGATGAGTACATTTTTCATGCCTTTAGTGAGCTAAACGCCGCCTAATATTTCTGCTCCCACAGGTTTTCCGTGTTAATCGCATTTTTAATTGCGATGACTGCGACACGAAAAGCCGGGCAAGGCCACAACATTAATGGAAACTAAAAGCGGGATTAAACCGGCGTTGCAAAAAAAACTTTCAACGCTAAGAGCATTAAGTAATTCCGGATATAGGAACTGTGGAAATAACCAGCATCGCCGGTACGTTAACACATCTTCATTACGTACGTTGTTCTCTTTTTGATTATATTGATATTTACGGTATACAAAGCAATTGGACGGATAGCAGTTTACTTGATTCATGGCGCCCTTTAACTCGCAGAATACTCTGAAATTAAGATCAATGTGATCATTGAATTTACTAGCTTACAGTTCGCAGTAGTACTGCGTGGTATTTATTTCACTGAAGATAAAATTTATTGTTACTAAGAACGGTCCAATAATTCGATCCGACATTATCAAGCATAAACTGCATAGTTTGAGAGCAGCATAAAAACGCCAGGATTTGTAACTTATTTTGATATTAACGTTAATTACTGGTATAAATTTCATCAGCAAAATTACTTGTATTATTTTTCATTCTAAAGAAAAGTGTTTCGGAGGTACAATAGGAAATCCGCATATGCCCGGACAGCCAAACCATACTAAAAGCTTTCCACTCCTGTAAATATCAGAGCAAATATGTATGGAGCTGCAAAGAATCTCTCAAACTGCCTATTAAAAATAAAGTTAGGGTATAAAGAGTACCAAGTCATGAGGGAGTTGAGGGTATTCGCCGATGAGGGTATACTGAGGGTTCAGTTGCCGAAATAAATTTGGTGTGTTTTCACTTTGCGACAAAATAAAATCGTGTGCTAATCTTCCCCAATTTTTACAGATACACACGTACAACAAGGTGCCAAGTAGTAAGTCTATCTTAAAATTTACCATTATCAATTGCTATCTTAAAACATTTGCAACCGTATTCGGCATCCTCTTTTAGTTAGGGCTCTTTCAAACACGATTTAAAGGCACTCTTTTTAAACATTTGTGTTCACTAATCCCTTTTAGCGCTAAAAGAAATTATAGAGATTAATAATCAAAGTAAGAAACAACTTATTTATCCACGCACAAAAGGATTACCGTTATGACAACGAAGAATTTCGGAATCGATATTGACCGACAAAACAAAACTCGATACGTGATTAATTTGATTTGACATCTGCAAAATCGTTAGGATCATTTTCCAGTTGTCAGCTTAGGCATATCTAAATAAACAGATAAATATCACACTGATGATCAAACGTCAACGGAGAGCTTCTTCACTGACCCGGCGGCCACCGGAAAGACAAGAAGATTGAACACCAGCCGTGAAAGCCTACAACAACGATCACACAAATAGTAAATAAATAGTTTACTATTAAAGTTTCAACGTGTAGGAGCGATTACTTATTCATCATTGTGTGCAATCCTTACAATCGCGCTCGTTGAATAAGATACAACACATAATTAACTAACTAAATTACATAATTAACTAGCTCTATATCATATATATTGTTTGAAATCTGTGCATGTCAAACAACTGTAGAATGAAAGATTGTAATGAATTTAGGTAAGAAAACAAGGTTTAATTCAGAGAAATGTATAGAAATATATATAGAAAATGGAGTTTACTGGAAGTAGAGGTATATAATTTACATTTAAATATTGCAAAAAATATATACGAAGAAAGTGGCGATTTTGAATAAAAAATCCAGAGTTCACTGCACTAACACACTTATTGCCCAAATGGCTGTACTCTGTTCAACGAACAGATGGAATGATCACGTGC
>JAWQRJ010000802.1:0-18298 GCA_033557515.1 Diorygopyx duplodentatus | reverse complement strand
TCAATATCCTGCACATTTATGTTATCCAACTCTGTTTCATTAGCTAGCTTGAAAATTTCGTCGACATTAACAATAGATTCTCTTGTACCAACATCCTTGCTTAGCTCCAGCCCTACATTCTTCCATACTCCTTTCAAAGATTTCTTCGGTCACCTCATTCCAGGAGAGATTGGTAGAGAGATTGAGAGATTGTCTACAGCATCCATGATATTGTAGTTTTTCCAAAAATCTCTAGTGGATTGTTTATTTTGTCCATCGGTTTTATCAATGAGTTGTCGGAATGTCCGCCGTAGATAATAAGCTTTAAAGTTTGATATTACGCCTTGATCCACTGGTTGGATTAACAAAGTTGTATTTGGCGGCAGGAAAACCACTTCTACTGGAATGCTTGTTGTTAAGTCGGACAAATGCATTGGATGGCTTGGAGCATTATCAATCAAAAGCAAAGCTTTCGGGTCTAGCTTTTTAAATTCACAATAGTGCTTAACAGACGGGCAAAAATGTTCGGTAAACCAATTCTGGAATATTTTCATACTGGTCCAATATTTTTTATTGGACTCCCAAGTTACTGGTAAAGAAGATTTTGAAATTCCCTTAATCGCTCTTGGGATTTTGGAATGATAAAACAAGCAGTGGTTTTAATTTAAAATCTCCATTTGCGTTACCGTCCAGTAGAAGTGTTAAACGATCTTTCGCAGCTTTAAATCCTGGTGCTCACTTTTCTTCACGGGATAACAATGTACGTTTTGGCATTTTCTTTCGGAAAAGGCCCGCTTCATCAACATTGAAAACTAGTTCAGGAGGATAATTCCCTCGTTCAATGATTGCTCTTAATGTCGCTGGAAATGCAGGAGCTGCTTTTGTATCTCCACTTGCCGCTGCTCCAGTAATTTGTTATGAAGATTGTTTCTGTGTTTAAATCGATTGAACCACACTCGATCGACTGGCTCTGAAATTTTCACTCGCGTCGCCTTCTTCATTCTTAATATGGTTAAAAATGGTTCTCGCTTTTTCCATTATAATTGCTTGACTTAATGGCATATTGCCTTCCAACTTCAATCCTCAATCCAGATGGAAAGTCGTTTTTCCAGTTCTTCAAACACATTGCTTTTGGAACGGGTAATTCTTGTTGCAGAAGTCATGATAGTGATGATAGTCGTGAAGTTGCGATGATACATTTTTTTCTTTATTTTTTAAAATTGTCCCTATTGTAAGTTGACATATTTAATGCAGTGCGGATAGCCGCTTGCCGTTCACTTGCATCTAATCGTCTTAGCACCTGCATTTTAGTTTCCAGCTAAATGCTTTTTCTTGTCGCTTTACTTTCTTTTTCTTCACAAGCTGCCATTGTAAAAACTAAAAATTGCCGTATTTATCACAATAAAATAAAATATACAGGGTGATTCAGCATAGCAGTTACAAACTTCGAGGGGAGATAGAGTACACCTAGACGATGGAAAATCACATAGGAATGCATGATAGGAAACACATTCCTGGCACGGTAGTGACGTCACAAAACACAAGAAAGGAAGGACACAAATAGGATGAGAAATCGCTGAAAAGAGATCGCCGTCTCTTTTTGATCTTATTTATCCATTTTTTACTGTACTAAGAATAAAAACATGTTTTCTCACCCGGTTCGTGACGTGTTTTGTTACGTCACTACTGCGCCAGGAATGCGTTTCCGACCATGCATTCCTATGTGATTTCCCATCGGCTAGGTATGTATACTCTATCCCCCCTGAAACTTTGTAACCGCTATGCTGAATCACCCTGTATACACAGTAACGTTAATGACTGTTCATAAATCAACTGTGACGCAGCAAACATGCGTTCGTACTGCTATGATACGAGCCGTGAAACTGCATGCAAGTATCAAAGCAACAAAATCATGCGCAATTTCGGGGAATCCCAATACTGCATGCGATTTTTAGTTATTCCATATTACCACGTAATACTGAAACAGCGTTAAGCAGAGCAGTGTTAAGCGGGGGCTTAGGGTTACAATTTTATTGCAACTAGACAAAACACCAACATAAAACCATCTGATAACTACATTTGCTTTTCAACAAATGATGTATTCCAGGAAATTCCCGGAAATACATAATACGTAACACTAATTTCTAGGAAATTACAGTTAAGGGCAATAATTTATAAAAAAAACTAAAATTTGAATCAAACATATTTTTTTAACAGTGTTAAATCAAATGCTATTGTGAAAAAAGAGATTGATTTTTTTTTTGTAAAGCCTGTTACTTTAAAACCCTGCAAAAAAAAGACCGTGTAAAAACAGAATTGGGTGCACTATAGAAAGATATCTTCGCCTTGTAGGACTTCACATCTTAAAACAAGTTTCAATAAAATACAACACGGAACAAACTATGTGAAATAACTAAAATAATGCAGTGTTCAAACATATTTTGTGTTCATTTACTAATGATAATATTTTGTTGCAGGGTTTCTCTAAGATCCAATGGACCTGGACCTAAGTCTGACACATCATCGCGCAGTTACTCCAACATTCTACCCAGCATGCAGAATTATCGTTCACAAACTGTATGGCTCTTCACCCAAGATGGACCAGCCAGAACGGAGGAATCAAGTACAAAAATGCCAACTACTTCCTCATCATCAAATGCTTATTAAAACTTGTTGTGGAACAACAACTTCAACAAGAACTTCATGGAACAACGTACAGATTATGATGGTTCGAAGTTATATAGACTTTTCGAAATGCCTTACCAGTACGCAGTAGAAGATAAGGAAGGGTTCTGCTTCATGCTAAGATGAGAGGATCATTTAAAGTATATATGTCCTACGGAAGATGCAAATAGTGGACCAAAGGAAGATGCAAATAATCATCCTCCCGCCGCTTATTCTTGGTGGGATGATAGAACCAACGTTGTGACAAGCACTGACAGAAAAGGCTCTATGTGCTAAGTACTGAAAAATAGTGCTTGTATTCTCTAAGCTCTAAGCATTCTTAATAAAATGCTACATTATTTCTGAGAGCAGCGAAAGTGGAGTATTCAAGTTGAAAAGAAGTTTTTTGTTAGTGGAATATTCATTCACAATACTTAAGTTTGTTCATTGGTCTTCTAAGTATCTTAAAATTTCCAAATATGAAAGTTTAATTGGTATATCCGTGTCAGGATTTCGTGACTTTACCATTGCTTCCAAAGCACCTTCCGCCGAGAGTCCGCTTCTATGTCGGAAAGTCACTTGGCATGAGATCAGAACTGTAGGGTGAAAGGTGAAGGCGTTCCCAAGGGTGGAGACCACCCGTAGGGCGGTCTCCGCATTGTCACCCAATAACATAACGCCAGATGACAGAAGGTCAGGCCGCTTTCTTCAATTAGCCTTCTTCAATTTTGACTGGCTTTGACATTACTGCGTAGCATTGATGGTCCCACCATCCAAAAACTCCAGCAACAAAACTCTTTGGGAGTACCAGAAAACTGACGAGCATCTTGCCTGCAGAAGGAAATGTGTTGACCTTCTTTTGGATAGGGGATGATGAATGTTTCCACTCCATAGATGCGGCCATTGATTCGGGCATGAAGCAGTGGACCCACGTTTCATCGCCCGTCACAATCCGAAACAGGAACTCATCTCCATCCCGATGGTAGTGTATGGTAACGATACTCCACACTGACTGCCACACATTGTCCTATGTGGTTCGGGGTCACTTGACACTTTCCGATACTGAAGAATGTCGCGGATGATGTCGTGAGCTCGGGGCATGGCCGATTTCAAGTTCATCAGCCAAGTTCACCAATGGTGATACACTTGTTCGCTTTTAATCGTTTCATCCACCAACCTGACGTTTTCGTCTGTAGTACGAGTCGGTTATGGATTTCTGCTCCCTGTACCCCAAGTGCCCATTCGTAGTGGACAGCTGCTTTCAGTAGTAGTGGTACAGGGCCAACAAGACGAGGGGGAGTCAGTACAAAGTACCGGGGCCCAAGAGCCCCTCTTGTTCTTTGTCGTGCTCTTTAGAGCGATGCTAGAAAGGCCCGAACATTTTTTGAACCACAGCAAGGTCTGTCTCTCGTAATTAGGGGTATTGATGAACTTTACATAAGATAGATACGTTTAGGAAACGAATTCATAATACCAAGTGTGTAAATATGAAACCGGAATTCCCACCAAACACAGCATTGTCTTCCATCCAAAGCGATTTGGCCTTGCAGCCGATGTCGATGTTTCACATTGAGTTACCAACGGTCTTTTACGCTTACGATTCTCGAAATATATCCACTTTTCTTCGCCAGTCACAATTAAATGGAGAAATGACTTTCTTTTGTACCTGGCGAGCAGCATTTGGTTTTTTGGTTTTCCTGCTGTCTTTCATTCAGTTCCATTTTCCCATCTTCTGGATCTCTCCCATGGCTTTCAAACGTATAGAGATTGCTTCTCGTGTCACATTTAATTGATCCGTGAGTTGTTGCATTTGAGCGTCAACCTCGTCCAACAGTGCTTGCAATTCGCTGTCTTCCACGTTCTTCGTTTCTTACGTCAAAATCGCCACTTTTGAATTTTTGAAACCACTCAAAGCACTGTGATTTACCAACAACATACACACCGTAAGCTTCTATAAGCATTCGATGCAATTCTGCAGCAGTTTCCTTCAAATGGTCACAGAAAATCAATGCTGTCTGCAAATTGTACTTTCAGGTACAAAATTCGACATGTTGAACGCTATTAAAAACTATGCTGTTGTATGAAACTTGTATTGTTGTGAGTTGAAAATCTTTGTCACATATCAAAAGAAGAAAATGGCGCCAATGACGTGGTTTGTCGGTAACTATATTGACAGGTAGGGCTATCTATGGGCAAATTCCGGTTTCATATTTACACACCTGGTACATTTATCAAAGGAATTCATAATATATTGCTTTACATAAAGCATTATAAAATCCCCTCGAAAGTCTTCCAGTAGAATATTTTCGTCATGTCCATCAAGTCACAAAAAAGATTCAGCTTTAATATCGCGATATATATCATCTAGGAAGTACCGATATTTACGATATATCGCGATGTCACAAAAGATGAATAAAATTAATATAAGGCTATAAACATATATATAATCTTCTTTAAAGATTTATAAGCAAAAAAAAGAACTTTCAATTTTCATTATTGAGAAATGTATAAATCTTACAAAATTATATACTTATACAGGTGTTCCGTTAATAGTGGTCCAGACTAAAACTGTTGATAAACAAGACCACGCCCTATGTGAGTAACCGAACATTGGTTTGGTAAAAGGATCACGGTTTTCGAGATATTCGGAATTTTAGGAATTTTTGAAAAATTAATACTCGTCAGTTTTGTTCATGCCGATGCCTTAAATTAAGGAATTATTTAATTTTTTTTATTGATAATTATGTCTGATTAGATGTACTATGAGATGTGTATCACACTCTTCCAGAAACACTACCAGTTTTTCCAGGAAAAAATATCAAACTTTCAACTTCCGATCTGATGAGAATTTTCTTCCAAGTTTGATGCCCTGTGGTGTAAAAAAATCTACCACGACCTTAGAGTCCATTAGATTTAATGCAGATTTAGGGTCGGAAGAAAAAATCATTCTTTATACTAGAAAAGAAAGTTATAGCTATTTTAATGCAGTGAAAATTAATGGTTATTTTTTTGTCTTGTTTCTAATGTAAACTTACAATATACATTAAAAGGTGCAGAAATCTGCGGTGTGACAAATAAAACCAAAATCCAAAATGTTATCCATTTTGACGGATACATGCCCGACATTTACGTATAAAAGAACGCTTTAGTCGTCGTGCGTAGTGTGCGGGAAAACAATAATTTTGTAGCCACATTCTTCTACGTGTTTCTAAAGATATGTTCTCCAAAAGGGGGGAGTTCTTTTATAGCATTTTGCAAAAAAAAGAGGTAAACGTCAGCATTTAAGGTAGCGGGCAGTTCTAACGGTCCAATGATTTGACCTTCAATAATTCCCGTCCACAAATTCATTTTAAGTTGATATAGCCCTCTATCTTCTCTTGGGTGTGGATTCACCAAATGCCAGCCGTGTGTAAGTTATGGAGATTTATAAATCCATCTCTCCGGCAGGAAGATTCGTCGCTCCACATGATTGAGTTGAACCAACTCTCGTCTTCCCACATCTCTCGCAACATTCTACGACAAAAAATGACGCTTGCTGCGTAGTCTCGAGGTTGAACAGTTTGGACGCGCTGCACATGATGGGGGTGGAATCCATAAATTCTTTTCAAAATGACTTCTATGGCACGTACCGAGACAGTCGGATTTGCCGCTATCTCCGCTAGAAGTTCTTGTTCCCCTTCTAAACGCGCTCTTCCTTCATGAATGCCACCTACACCTCTTCCAGGAAATCCTCCCTCGGTGAATGACAAGTGTACTCTAATAAAGACACGGTAGTTCGCGTGGTCTGGGTACCTTTCCCTGCAGAGTTTTGTGAAATTCCAATAAGTGAATAACATTTTGGTTTTATTTGGTTATACTTCAGATATCTGCACCTTTTAATGTGATTGTAAGTTTACATCAGAAACGAGACTAAAAGTAAGCATTAATTTTCACAAAATAGCTTCTTCGACAATAAAATAGCTATAACTTTCTTTTCTAGTATAAAAAATGATCTTTTCTTCTGGCCCTAAATCTGCATTAAACCAAGAACTTTTTAAGCTAACGGGCACTGAGGTTGTGGTACATTTTTTTACACCACGGCTTCAAACTTGGAAGAAAATTTTCATCAGGTCGGAAATTGAAAGTTTGATATTTTTTCCTGGAAAAACTGCTAGTGTTTCCGGAAAACTGATACACATATCATAACATATCTAATCAGAAATAATTATCAGTAAAGAAAATTAAATAATTTCTTAATTTAAGGCAGCGGCTTGAAAAAACGATTATACACAGGGTGCTTGTAAAATGTTGTCGGATACTTTACTCACTTATAGTACTAATCAAAAGGAACAAAAAATTCGAATCAACATGGGTCCACAACTTAACTGTTTCTGAGTAAGCACCGATTTCTTAGTTTATTTATAAACTATAACAACAAAAAGAAGTATGACCACCAACTACCGATTTTTAACAGATAGTTTTGAATTATAACTTTATTTAAAGTAAATTTTCTACGTGACATTTGATTTCTTCAAATGTCCCCATAGGAAAAAGTCTAGCGGTGTTAAATCCGGGGACCTTGGTGGCCATGCAACTGGAGCCCCTCGTCCTATCCACCTGTCATTGCAATTTTGGTTTAAAAAATTGAACCACAGTTGCGACCTTTGAAGAAGAGGACGTACCTCTTCTTCAGCAATTCCGCCAAGTGGTTTTTCAAAAAGTCTAGGTATACTTCAGCATTTAAACGGTTAGGAAAAAATACTGGTCCAATCAGACGATCTCCTAAAATGCCAAGCCAAACGTTTAATGAAAATCAGACTTGATGTCGCGACTCAACCATAGCATACGGATTTTCATCTACCCATACGTGAGTATTACGGTAATTGATGATACCGTCACTTGAAAAATCACCTTCGTCGCTGAACAAAATAATGTCTGCAAAATTGGGATTTTCTGCATGTTTCGTCAGTGCCCATTGACAGATAACTCTTCGTGCAGCATAATCAGGAGCAGCAAGAGCTTGTACTCGAATTTGTGCGTACTTGAACGTATTTGAGCGGGTATTTGATTACGTGTACTAAATGTACCACTTTCGGATAGCCGTTGATGTAATCTTTTGAAAATTTTGTCGCTTTGCAGAAGGTGATCCGGATATGCTTCCGCATAAAGACGACGCGCCTCATAGGCATTACCGCTTGCACTGCCATACATGAAATGCATGTTCGCCATTTCTGTGTTGATATACTTAGGCATTTTTAAATAGTACTAAATACTAATTCGGAAGAAAGTGCAACTAAGTAGCGAAATGTCAAACATTCTTTTTGTTGTTATAGTTTATAAATAAACTAAGAAATCGGTGCTAACTCAGAAATGGTTAAGTTGTGGACCCACGCTGATTAGAATTTTTTTGTTCCTATTGATTAGTAAAGGGTGCGGCAGAAATAACTCCCACATTTCAAAGGAGGAAAAAGTGGTACGAGCTATCACCAAAAACTTTTTATTTCCCTAATGTAGATATAAAAAAGCTTTTTTATGTTATGTTTCAAAAATCATATCCTCCAAATGGTGGCCTTGACGGCTGATACACATTTGGAGCCGTTCTTGGAAGTTTTCCATCACTTTCAGTAGCATATTGGACGAAATTCCTTCAATTTCTTCTTGAGTGACCTCTTTTAGTTGGTCTCTGCAAAATTTCGCGCCAACCACGTTCTGTATGGGCCGTAACTCCATCCTGCTGGAACCAGAAGTGCTCTAGGTTGTGTTCTTCCCCATCCTCCGTAATTTTCAGGCGCAAAAAATTCTCCAATATGTCGCAGTATCGATTGGAATCCACAGTTCTTTCCGAAATCCGAAGAGCCGACGCATGTTTCCGTGCTGAACGTGCTGGAAACAGCTCAATCGAAGACCTCACTGCAGCGATGTTTTCGGGTGTTCTCACATTTTTGGGTCGTCCGGGTGGTTTTCTCTTCAGTGCAGATCCTGTTGGCTTTACTCTTTGAACCCACAGCAAAATCGTTTTCTGGCCTGGTACACTTTTCATTAGCACGTAATTTCGCCAGATTCGCCATTCTTGAAAAAAATTTCCACTACAAAGCCTCGATGATAAACCGACCACGGCATGGTGATGACTGAAAACTTTATTATGTACCCTACCCAACGGAATGAACCGCACTGCCTACCTGCTTTGGGGACTCCTCAGTGATTTTTCGAAATGTGGGAGTTATTTCTGCTGCACCCTGTACTATAAGTGAGTAAAGTATCCGACAACATTTTACAAACACCCTGCATAACTACTACCTACGTATAATAACCGTAACATACAGTGAAAGCTCTCATACGCGGACATTCATGATCACAGTGTTTTCGTCCAGCTATGAGAGGTGCATTTTTAAGGTAATGAATAAAATACAGTATTTAACATTTTACATTTAACATTGTTTTTTGACCAACTGGGTTTGCGTGTTGCTAACATGTTTTCAAAATGATGCTCCAACTCAGTGCCTAACTCGAATCCATTCGAATCACCGAGTGTGGAGCAAAATGATTTTATATTTTGTGTTAATGTCAAAGCGTCTTCGTAATTTTTTACCATGTTGTTTAGGGTATTGGTCTCTGTGTCATCGTCGTCGGTGTCCGATTCATCTTCTACTAATTCGACAATATTTTCCATATGGAAATTTTCTTCTACAGTAAGATTCTCGTCAAAGATTTAGAAAACGTTTAACAAACTTTTATAAAACTTATGTAATAAATAAATTTCATCTGGTGTTTTGAGATAGACTTTTTAACTTCTTCGGGGGTTGTTTTAGATTTTTTTGCCATAATCTTCGGATGTCCTTTTCAAAAGAGACCTTAATTTCGCATATTTTTAAATATGTACATTGTGTTTGATTTCCAAAACAGCTCTTAACATTGAATAGTTTGACCATAACGAAGATGATTTGTAGCGGTCGCTTAATTCCACAAAATGTACAGGTAAAATGTTTTCAGAGAACGATGTTGTGTTTTTCTCTATACGCCACTGCATGAATTTCTCGTGTGACATTACAACGTCAAAAAGTAGACAAAAATGGAAAGTAAAGTAGCCTATGAAAAGTAGTTTTACCGCCCCGGGCAACGCCATGCTTGCATACCAACGAATACAAACAAACGAAAAAATACTGAAGAATGAATTTATTTATTGGAATTAAAATTAAACGTGCAATTTGCACAATTTAGAATATGAATTGACGGATTTTCAACCTGCTTAATATTACTTTGAACATTATTATTAGAAATAGAAAAACTGGGATTGTTTTCATTAATGTTTGTTGCGTTGTTAATTTCAATATTATCATTGGACTTGTAAACAGTTTCATATGAAATCATGTTAGCCGTTTCTACTTTGTTCTGTAGAGAATCACCCACGTAGCCTTCTGCAATTTGAGACGATTTCCACCCACCATGTCTCTTCAAAGCTAGAACATCTGATCCCATGTTAACTAATAAAGTACCAGAGATTCTTCTAAAACTGTGACACGTATAGGTTCTGTTATCTTCCAAATTCAAGAATTTGGTAATTTTGCATGGTATGTAGCGCATTTGCCATGGTTGTAGCGTATAAAAAATCTAGTTTCTTTAGTGTCTTTGGGACGTAATTTCATATATTTTTGAAGGATACTGAACCAGTTGTTGCCTGTATTAGTACTAGCGACTACAAATGTTCTTGGCATACCGTTTTTTGACGTTATAATTTTGATAATTGCTGCAGTAACGGTCAAAAAGGTGTTTACTTTTGGTTTTTTCGCTGTTACTTTTTTTTAGAGTTATCCAAATGAACTGAAACTTTCCATGAACATTATTTGCGTTATTTCCCAATTGGACAACATTCGTTATTATCAACATGACCACCCATAATGAAAAATCGATGATTTTATCGAAAACTCCAAAAATCGACTTTTCCAACATTCAACTCCAACGAGGGTTCAACAACAGGGAAATACCGGTAATCATAAATGAACACTTGGAATGGCTAGGGGGACCTAGTACTTGGTGGCATAGCCGTTGGCGTCGATTACGGCCTGGCAACGGTGGGGTATGAAGTCGAGAAGGGTGACGATGTCGTTCCATGCGGACTGCAGAAGATCGAACTTTGCGTCCGCATTCGATGCCGTCTTCATCGCAGTGCGTCTCTCCAGCTCTTCCCACATGTGCTCGATGGGATTCAAGTCAGGGGACTGGCTGGGCCAGTGTTGCCAACCGTGTAATGAGAAATGTCGCTACCGCAGCTTCAGAATTCCGCTACATGCCGCTACACTTTTAAATTTAGAGAAGAGCCATAAATATTACGATTAATCAGCTACTTTCTCGTTTTCTTCTTGTTGAAGTTACGTATTAGTACTGTACTGCTAAACTAAATTAAATCTTTATAAAAAACAGTTTAAAAATAATGAAACAAAAAGAGTCGCCAAAAATATCTTTTTATTCGATAAACACAACTCTTTTAAATAAAACAAATAACATTTATTCAAGGTATCTTAACGTACATTAACGTTTAACCCTCCGATGCATGACATGGGTCATTTTGACCCGAAACTATCGGTTTTTAGCAGTGTAAAAATTGCGGTCATGCATCAGAGGGTTAAATACCTAAATCTAGTATAGTAATATAAGTAAAATTAAAAATAAAATCTTCCCTCTTCTAATCAGAATCAGTATCGCTAGCTAGTGCGATTGAGGAAGAAGGGTCTTCGCGTTCAGATTCGTTTTTAAATGTGTACATAAACTGATTAAAAAGTTTCAAATGGTTATCAGTTATAGGATATGTAATGCAGCATTTTTCTTTTGTATTTAAGTCCAACTTTATTCTTACTATATCACTCAGGGTGTCTGACAAGAGACGGTTTCTTTTTTTTGATTTAACATCCGTTATCATTGAAAATACTCTCTCAACATCAGCGTTTCCATGGGTCAAGATAAGGATGGTTAATGCCAGTGAACTTATGTTTTTAAATAAAAATTCATCATTAAAATTTTTTAAGTCTCTAATTTTTGACCAAAATTCAACTATATTTTCACATTTTAACAGTTCTTCCTTTTCTTCTAAAGAAAAATACACTTTAAGGTTATTATATTCAGTTACCGTTTGTACCGGATCTATATTATTTTGAAATTTATTTACAGCTTCGCTAATATCACGTTTTACATCTAAGCTAAGAGCATTTTGCGGTACTACAAATGATATATTTTTATAAAAATTATCTGTAACTGGAAATCTTTTAAATGCTTGAGCGACTGCAGTTTGATAGAATTTCAAACACCTAAGTTTAAATTGCTCATTATCGTTTTTATTACAGTCTTTTAATAGATTCAGGGTGTTTATACCAATATTTATGTCATCGATGGAAAGCAAGACGTGTGGATCAAATACATTTAATGTATCCAGTCTTTCATCACTTACATAAAAAGAAGGCTTGACAAAATTAAGACACAAAACTCTCACAAATCTTCTACTTTCTATGTACAATTTATCAATAAGAATTTTTGAAGACTGAAACATGGCATTAAAAGAGTTAAAGCTAGGTAAGACATGCTTTAGGAAAAACAGATATGCTTTTACATATGGGTTTTGCATTTCATTTACTATTAAACTGGCTACTGGATTTTTTTCCTCGAAAGCAGATAATCGAAAAACTTCTAGAAGCACATCCCATTGAGTAAGCACTCTATCTATGCAATTTGATAACGCCAACCACCTGGTTTGGCTGGGACTTAAAATTTTTAACTGTGAAGCTCTCATATATTGTTGAAACTCTTGTAACACAGACTGCCTTTTTGGACTCCGAGAAAAATAATTTGATATGTTTTGTAGTAAGGTTTCTATGTTACTTGGTAATTCTTGAGTGGCTGCTGCAGCAATTAAATGTGCTGAATGGCATATGCATCCATTTATAGCAATATGTGGGTTTTCATTTAGAAGATAAGTTTTAAATGATTCTTTATTCCCCATCATAACATTTGCGTTGTCAGAGCAGTAACCAACAATATTTTGAATGTTTAAATTAAAACTTTCCAAACTTTTTTTAAATAACGAAAATAATCCTTTTGCTGTTCCTTCATCGGCCTTTACAGGAATTAAATCTAGTAGTTCGATTTTTAATCTATTATTAGAAATATATCTCACTAATATACATAATAAACGAGTATTACTAATATCTGTACTTTCGTCTACAAGTATCGAAAAACTGCTGTCTTTTAGTTCACTGAACAATTCCTGTTTAATTGCAGTAGAAAGTACATTTTTTGCGATGCTTGTACATTTTGTACGTTTTAGTTTAAGTGTTTTTGCTATGTCAGAATCATTAAAATTTAATTTAGATATTTCAGTTATGTGGTCGATAGATCTAAAGCTGAAATTATGCGACACTGCTAACAGAGTTAATCTTATTTCGGCTACAATTCGTTTGGTTGGTTCTTTCGTAGATTGAAATAGATGATCTATTTTTCGAATTCCTTGCAAAGAGTTCATATTTTTTTGGTGTCTTTGACTTTTTTCATGCTTTAATAAATCACTCCTTTTAGTACCTAATACCAAATTACAGGCTTTACATCTGGCTTTACTTGCGTCCTCAGTTTGTTGAAGCCAGCGGTTAAAGATGTCCTCTTCCAGCCATTGCTTAGAAAAAAGCTGCTTTCTACTACTAGTCCTTTTCTTTTTGGGAGTAGAAGGGCCGCACTCATCTAGATTATATTCTTCAGAATCGGACATTTTATACGACTGCAATTTAAAAACAAATGACTTTTGACGTTTTCAAGTTTTTTTTCAAGTTGTTTTTTATTTAGTTTATCGGTTATATAAGTTTTCGTTTAATGAAAGACGTGTGTCAATCATTAAATAATTTATTGTTTTTTTTTGTTTTTAATAAACGTCTGTAAATATTTGAATTTTGAATTTTAATGTGTATGTTATGTTTATTTCTAAGAGAAAGGATTGGACAAAAATTTATAAAGATGTGTTTTAGAATTATGAATTTGATCATTAAGAAGATTGATTTGTGAGTTATTGTTTCTAAATTTATCAATTTCAAATTGTTCCAGAAGGGTTAATTTAAAACTTTTATTTTCTTTGTGTAATATTTTTAGGCCATTTTTTAAATCGAAATCATGCTTTGTTATTAACATATGTCTACCGAAATTGGAATTTTCATTTTGTTGATGTTCTTTAATCCTTGTTTTTATCGATCTACCTGTTTCTCCTATGTATGTTGCTTTACAATTGCAATTTATTTTGTATACACCATTTTGATCTAGTAGTTTTATTTTATCTTTATTATTGAAAAGTTTCTTTTGTAATGTATGATTGCTTTTGAATGATATTTTAATATTATATTTACGAAATATTTTTTGGATGTTATAAGCAATGTTGCATGGATAATTGATTGATTTATAAATTATATCTTTATCGATTTCTTTTAATGGTTGTAGATATGTTGATGTTTTTTGGTAAAGTTTTAATTGTATTTTGTTAATTAAAGAATTAATTTGTGATAATGGAAACTCGTTATTAATAGCTGTGGTTTTTATTATATTGAATTCTATGTTTTTATTAGTGTTTGATAATGGTGTAGTTAGACATCTATATAAACTCTAAAAGCTGCAGTTTTGTGGGTGTTATGATGAAAAGAGCTTTTAGGAATCACAGTGTCTGTTTGCGTTGGTTTTCTAAAAATTTTAAATTCTATAGTATTTTTATTATTAATGAGAGTTAAATCTAAAAAATTTAGATGAAATAATATGTCTGATTGGGAAATTATTTTTGTGTAATTTAATTAAAGAGTAGATTTAAACTGTAAGTAGATTTTAATTTTAATTGTAATTTTTATATTTTACTTCTGAAATATTAAATCTTGTAGCGTCTTGAAAATGGCCGGAGGCCGAAACCGGTAGACGAAAATAAATGTAAAAGACCAGTAAAAGTATATAAATTATTTTAATTAATTTCATAAATAAAAAAACTGGTAAAATGGATAGATTCAATTTTAATTTGAATAATTAATAGTTATTGCCATTTTAATAAGTTTATATAAAAGAATGGTAGATATTGCCACGCTGAGAGATGTCATAAAAAACTAAAATTCAAAATATGCGAGATCACTTACCTCTACAAGACTATTAAAACACGGCGTAATCGCGAGGCCCGTTCGCCGACTGACGGTGACGAAATAATAAACGAAACGAACAATGTTTCTTTCGTTTCTTCTTTGTCCTAGACTGACGTCACTGTATTTGCTGTTTTTGTTCTGTGACTTACTGCACTACTAACACTAACGTCTGACGGCCTCGCACGACACTTTCGGCAAGACGGGACTTCCCCGAGAGGTATAGTTGTGTCGCGCCCTCTCTCGCGTATTAGTCAAGTTATCATGCACTGTACGCTGCTGTTAATGACAAAACTGGATATCGAAGAAAATATAGAAAAGTCGCTACAAAAGGTCTGATGTTGGTCTGACGCCGCTACGTCGCTTTTACATATAAACTCCGCTATGCGTAGCGGAATTCCGCTACGGTTGGCAACACTGGTGGCGATACTAGCAGTGGCGGTCCGTTGATGTACTCGGTCCCGGATTACGATCTCTACACGGGTAGTCTCGACATGACTCCTCTCTTTCCACACCTTGAGCAAAACAGTACTGGCCGATTCTGGCAATTGGTCCTGAAGTGACCTCTTTCTTTCTCCACACCTAAAACAGGTAGGTGGTACTCGGCTGGGAATTCCTGATTCTGGTCGGGAATTATTTTGCACGGCGAAGCTGACCCGTGGTCGGGGTGCTACCGGTCCCTCGGTCTCCTGAGATCTTCGCTCAACAGGGATTGGACGGAATCTTTCGACCATCGGTATTCGTTTCTGACGTGTTGTCACATTCGGGGTTGCCACTTCGGGTGTTTGTCGTCTATCGACAAACAACCGAATGAATCATGATTAAAAAAAATTGAAATTAAAGTGTGCGCGCCTTTGATTTAAATTACCTAAAGTAGCTTCTTACTAATGGAATTCCAAAGCAACAGTAAGAAATTTTTAACCATCCGGAAATTGTCATAAATATTACCTGTCAATTGCGCCCGCGCTCCCCCGCGCTCACGATAAACAAAAAAAGAGAAAAATCTACTTCTACTATCTCTATTCTGGAGACTTCTACTTATGTGAATGAACACAACGAATACAACTTATTCAATAAATAACGCACAGACAAAAATATTAATAAGAATATGTTTTGACTTGTAAGTGTTTTGACGGTAATTCCATCAGCTGCATGTCTTCTAAGATTTAACCTAGCTGAAGTGGAGTATATATATTCCCCAAATTATCAATAATAAACAATATGTACAAAGTAAGTGTAAATAGCCGGGCTGAGCGTCGAGAATCGGCGAGCGTCGGGAATTCGGAGAGCCGCGGGGGAGGCGTCGTGACGGCGGGTGTCGTCCAAGAAGTGGCCACAGCAGTGGGGTTGGCAGGCAGGTGGCTTCTTGTGGACTTCCTCTAGGACCTCTGGGTAGTGGCTCTCTCGGACGAATTGACTTAGACTGACTCAGACTGATGATCGACTTTTTGACTTTTGAAATCTATTTATTGCGGTACCAAATATATACATTTTATTACCCGCGGTCGCTTACAAGTAGAAATTAAATTAGCTTACACCTAGCTAAGTCTCAGGGACTTTACATACTGGGGACTTACGATATATACAATGCATCTTACATCTAACTGTCCTAATGACACGGTAACTTAAGAATATATCGCACTTAATCTATCTTAATCTAGTCGTAGTACGGTCCTTGGCCTTCTGTACTTCAGAGGCTGGTCTACGTAGTTCCCCGTCGCCCGGATCAGGGGGTTCTCGTGGGCGTCCGCGGTTGCGAACATCTTCTCGGCCTCTTCGTTGATAAGCTCCCGGATGGTGGGGATCTTGATACCCTCGTGGATCCGGATGTTCCTAACATACCAGGGTGCGTTGATGGCCGTCCTCAGCGCCTTGTTCTGCACCACCTGCAGCTTCTTGATGTGCGTGTCCGCCGCGTAACCCCACGCGGCAGACGCTTACGTCATCGTCGGTCGGATTACGGACTTGTAAATCCGGATCTTGGTTGACGCGCTTAGCTTGCTCCTTCTGTTAAGAAGGGAGTGCAGGCAAGCCAGCGCCGCCTTCGCTCGGTTGGTGCAGAGGTCGTGTGGGCTTCCAGGTCAGTTTCCGGTCCAGCATCACGCCTAGGTACTTAGCTTCCGTCTTCCACGGGATCTCCCTGTCGAACATGGTAATCGGTCCTGTCGGCTGCCGCATCCTACGAGTCAGGAACAGAGCCGAGCTCTTCTCGGGGTTGACGCCGACGCGACACATCTGGTGAACCACTCCTCCAGGTCCTCGGCGGCCGTCTGGAGTCGACGGCATACCAAGGCCGGCGATAGTGATCTGGCGGTGTCGTCCGCGTAGAGGGCGAGCTCCGTCTGGTCCGTCTTGGGCACGTCCCTGGCGAAGAGGGTGAACAGGAGGGGCGATAGGTCTGCGCGGCGGCGGCGCGCGTGTTCGCTGGCTGCGACTTGGGGAAGGCAGGGCACCCCTTGTAGCTCGCCGGGTGCGCCCCCTGGCAGTTCGCGCACTTCGCAGGTTCGCTCCTCTCCCTCTTGCACACCTCGGATAGGTGCGCTTCGCCGCATTTCACGCATTTGGGCTGCACGTTGCAGCTGGACTTCCCGTGGAAGAACCGCTGGCATCGGTGGCACTGCGTCGGGCCGCTCTTACGCTTGGGCGTCTCGACGGAAATCTTCAAGTGGCAAACCATAGAGATCTGAAAGATCTCCTTCGCCCTGGCCTCCCTCCTAAGGGACACTAAGACAAGGGAGGTAGGCACGCCACCCCTTCCCTTCATCCGGCCAACCCCGCTGACGGGAAAGCCTTGGCGGGAGAGATCCTCCTCTTCCTCCACAAGGGTTTCGAAGGGGACGCCGCGGATCACGGCCTTCACCGGCTTCTCTTCCTGCAAAGTATAAGTATGGTGAAATACGTCTAATTCTACCAGGAGGCGCGAAATCCCCCTGAAATCGTCTGCGCTGACGGGATTGATACAAATCCCGTCGCTTTGGCGAAGTGGAGCTTTTTGTCCAACATTTTCTTGGACACTAAGCCCCACTTGCTCTTGTCCCTCAGGACAATGGGCGGGGGACTCTTCTGCTGCGGCCTGGGCGTTGGCGTGGTCGTCTTTGTGGCTGGCGTCGGCTCTTCGTCCGTCTGCATCTCCACTTCGCTGCTGCTGCCTGAAAGCACAGAGTATTTATTTTTTGTTCTCCTCTCCGGAGAACTCTCAACATCGCCGTCGGAGCGTCTGCGGTTCCGACGGTTTCTCTTCCAGGCGACTTTCCGGAATCGTCGGAAGCGGTGGTCTCGATGGCGGCGGCTGAAAAGCCGTCGTCTGGAGCGACGGCGGCGAAAAAAGCGGCGGCGGCTGAAGCGGCGGCGGCGGCGGCGAGGAGCATCCTGCCCCTCTCCACGTATTCACCGAGGCTTTCCTCAAAGCCGGGGGGAGCTCCCCCTGCCCGAAGGTAGGCCAGAAGACAAACCTGGGAGTCCTCCATTCTCCCGTACAAAGTTCTAAAAAGAATCAAGAAAGAAATCACCACAAGATTTTATCTTCTTTATTAATGTTC
>JAWQRJ010000801.1:0-18308 GCA_033557515.1 Diorygopyx duplodentatus | reverse complement strand
TTTAACCTGCTAGTATATGTGTGATATATCAAAAGAAAGGTCTTCAAAAATGAATATCAGTTTGCATTTACCACATTTCGATAACAGTTTTCGTTTTCAAAATGCAAGGGAATAAAAAAAATTCCCTCAATTTGCAACCCTTATTACTCGCCCCAGGGGCTTTTAGGGCACGTATAAAAACATACGTAAACCTTATTTTTATCCATCCTATCGCTGTACCAAATTGCATCGAAATCGGTGTGTCACACTTCCCTTGTAAGATATATTTATACTTTAAATCTTATACTGTTAGACTAGAAACATTGGAAAAAATTTGCAACTTCGTACAATCCGATTTTTCAATGATACCAGGGTATTCACAAACAAGATGGTTAGCCTTACATCCCGCCATTGAGAGGGTACTATAAATGTTTTCACCACTGCAGGCTTATTTTCAATCTCAAGAAAAGTGTCTTGTGCTTATTTTAAAATTCTTCGAAAATATAATGGCGGAAGCTTGGCTACATTTTATTAACACTCAGGCATCAATATTTCATAAAGCTATTACAATTGAAAATCAAACTGCGTCTGTATTTGAGGTAATTGTTTCAATGGAAGCTCTGCAAGCTTCAATATTGAGCAAGATAGAGGATAACTTTATTGTTGGTGTAGATTTAAAACAAGAAAAACACATGTTATTTAGTATTGAACGGTTTTCGAGGGAATTTCACGTGATTACAAGATGTCGCGAAATATTACGATGAAAAACTGCGTTGCATTCTGCAGTTTGACACTTTTCTAACACGAAAATTAACCGACCAGACACCAACGCCTAGTTTATACATATAGAAATATCGTGTAAGATTTAAAACGAAGCAGGCCTTGAATTTGGTGTCACGCATCCCACCACTGCGCGAAGCCGGCCGCATAATCCGCGCGAAAAGTAGTACCGTCGCTTTTCGCCGGAAACAACGAAAAGTACGACAAGTCACCGCCGGCTACCTGCACGAAATTGAAGCGTTTTTCGCGTAGAACCGGGATGCGGCGGTGACATCGCGCCATTCTTTTTGTTTCGTTTGGAATTTGTGCAAATCGGGCGTAGTGTGTAGGAACGAGCCGGCACATGTCGGACCGGCATCTCGCGCCCGCCGCTCGCTTTTCGTTCGACGGCGCGGCGTTCCGTTCAGTCAGTTGCCGGACCTCTTCGGGTGTCAGTCGCTTTGCCGCCACTGTTAGATACGGGTCGTTTTCCCGGGTTAGCCCACACCTACACCGAAGCATGTATACGAAGTTGGACGCGGACAGAAGGAAGTGTAGCAAAGTTTCGAGTTCCAATATCCCCGTGAACTGTTGCATATTGTCGTCTACGCACTTGTGTTTCGCGCTGCACGCGCCGTGTGTTCGGAAAAAAACTGCTCTAAGCCGACTTGTGTAAAGTGCGACTTTTGCCTGCTAGACGGAAATTTCTACTCTCGTCTGTGAGAAAAACTTTTTTTTCGAGAAGTTTCAACGAGCCGGCAGCGTAGAAAGAAGTAAGTCGATTTCTTCGCTATCTGGTCGCTTCGCGAATTTCGATACGTTACGTCGCGAAGGTGGAAAACGGCTTTTTCCTTGGCGAAAACCGGTTGACTAAAAATTTCGTACTTTCCGCCATTATTTTATCGCTTGTCATTTGTTCGAACATGACTTTAAATATTTACGCGCCTTCTACTTATATTATAATTACACTGATAATTTAGTCTACTTAGTTTAATTTGAAAAAGCGAGTTTCTTTTAATTTTCTTGTAATTTGTTTCAAATTTTAGATTTTCGCGCTTTTTACTGTCACATCTTTATGAATTTGACTGGTTGATCATTTTATTTTATTCAAAAAGATCAATGAAAATTCTGTATGATACTGTATTATGATTCATTTTATTTGTATTTTAAAACAAAAGGAAATATGTAATTGTATTTTCAAATGTCCACTAAAGTTAACCCTTTCGCTGCCACCATTTCTCCAGCTATTAAAAAACTTCTTTCTTGACGTCAGTTTAATCATTTTTGTTTATCATAACTAAGGACATTTCACACCTTTCTCATCCAAATGATTACAATAATCCAATTATTAATTTAATTTTAGACAATTTTCTAATTTTGTTTCAAAATAAATAATAAATGTTTATGTAATTAAGGGATTGTTTTACAAACATGAAATTATGAAAGAAAGTAAAACAAATATTATATTCGAATTATTAATAATATTGTATTGAGGATCAAACGAAAAAAATAATTATATTTATTGATTGTTTAACGAATTAATTATTTTTCTCATATGTATTTCTGTTACCTTTAAAACAAAACAAAAAGAATGAATAAATTGGTCTTACATTGATTAAAAATTAATTTCATAACTTTTTCGAATATCGTCCATACATCATCAGATGTTATCATAAATGTAATTGTTTTTTAAAATGATCATTACTATTTTCAAAATAATACTTTGTAGGTTTCAATTATTTTATTTTTTAAAAAGATGATTCTATTTTTTTGTGATGTATGAAAATAAATATAGACAAAAAATTAAAAAGTTCTTAGAATATTATTTGCCATTGCTCCTTTTAAAGAAAAAAAAATGCTTCAGAAAGCTGGAACCTGCAAATTTCGTTGTCAGTTGGATTAATCAAAATTCTAAAATGGGCAAAATAACTCAGTTTTTTTTTAATCTTTATTTTTGTATGTAAATTGAGGTTGAATGAATATTGGTTTTTAAATAATGTCATGAATTAAAGCAGGATAATTATTACCCTTTCACTGCCTCCTTATTAACTATTCATTATTGTTATATACTTATTATGTATAATAAGTCGGGAACTAAATAAGAAAAATTATGATTTTGGTACATTAAGGAAAATTGAACTTAAAATAGAAATTTTCATTTATGTAAATATTGTTCTAAATTTTTGGAAGAACTGGAAGACTTTTTTTTTAAATACATGCATAAAATTTGCGAAAGCTAAAACTTTTACACATTCTTCAAGTATAATTATTTTTATTCAATAGTAAATGTAGACTTGTTATAGAGAATCAAATGGTAATCACTTTAAAAATAATTGTTATATGTTTTTGTTACATAAATTGGATACAATTATTGAAATTAATTATATTTATTAATTATTTAACGAATTAATTCATTTTTTTTCTCATGTTTCTGTGTATTTTGTATGTAAATTGAGGACTGTTTTCTTTTTCATAAAAGTAATTTATTCTTCTCTTATTGTATTTTTCACGTTAGGTGTAATAAGCAAGGAACTAAAAAAGAAAAATTATGATTCTGTGAAATTTTGGTATACATATTAAGCAAAATTCAACTTATAATAGAAATTTACATTTATGTAAATATTGTTCTAAATTTTTGATTCGTATGAAGAGAATCCAAACTGGAAGACTTTTTTTTAAATGCATGCATAAAATTTGCGAAAGCTAAAACTTTTACAGATTTTACAACAAATTTTAAAATTCTTCAAGTTGACTAGTTTAAAAAAAAGTTTAGTATGTGTAGTTATTTTTATTCAATAGTAAATATATATTTGTTATAGAAAATCAAATGGTAATCTCTTTAAAAATAATTGTTATATGTTTTTGTCACATAAATTGGATGCAATTATTGAAATTAATTATATTTATTAATTATTTAACGAATTAATTCATTTTTTCATATTTCTGTTACCTTTAAAACAAAACAAAGATAATGACTTTAGAGGATCCTTACGTTATGTTTCATAAAATTAATTAATTAAAAAAAATAAGCACTAGTGTTTTCAAAATAGTCTTCTTAACATTGAATAAATAAAATTAATTTGCGTATTTTTTATTTCATTATGGATGCTTACCGTGGATTGCAGATTTACCGTAAAATATTTTGAGTAAACATTACTGTTTTTAAAACAGCATTTTTGATAATTTAAAAATTAAATGTTGAAAAAACGTAATTAAATTTCATTAACGCCCAAATTTTAATTAACGCATTTTTCTCTAATGTGCATATTTTATTCACGTTAAAGACATTAAATTTAATCAAAACAATAGTCCAATTAACCGTTTCGCTGTTTTCAGTTATTATTTTTGCTTAGGCACTTTAATTTGATTTTTAACAGTTTAAAGGTTACGTTTGGAAATTTTTATTCAATAATAATCATAATTTTAAACATTTTTGATCAAAAAATTAACCAAGGAATTTTCGGTCCTATCAGAATACAATGATTAAAAATTAATTTAATTTTGATAGATAATTTTAAATATTTTTTTTCTATATATGTATCAAAACAAACACAAATTTAAACTTTAAAAAATTTGACTTTAAATTAAAACTTTTTCGAATATCCACACATCAGATTTTAGGTGGTGATATTTTATTGAATTTTAAAATTGCGCATTTTTGAAAGGGAAAATAAAGTTAACTTATTAGGAATTTGATATTTTTGTTATATAAATTGAATGTAATTATTACGCATTAATTTAATTTTAGATGATTATTTTTTACAAGTATATTTTTTCGCCTTTAAAGCTAACAAAATATAATTTTTTTGAATACATAAAATTTTAACAAATATTTTAAAAATAGTCAATAATATTATACAAATTAATACAAATAGTCAGTAAAAATAGTATTTTATTTTTTAAACTTAAAAACAAATATAATTTTTGAAGATACTTCTAATTGTTTTTTGTTTTTGTTTGGTGTATCAAATGAATATACACAAAAAGTTAAAAAGTTCTTAGAATATTCTTTGCCATTGCTCCCTTTAAAGAAGTAGCTTTCAATTTTTTGGAACCTTGGAACCTGCAAATTTCGTTGTCAGTTGGATTAATCAAAATTGTAAAATGGGCAAAAAGCTGAGTTTTTATTAAATCTTTATTTTTGTATTTAAATTGAGGACTTCTTTTCCACATTTGAATAATATTGGTTTTTAAATAATTTCAGGAATTAAATCAGGATAAGTATGACCTTTCACTGTCACCCTATTAACTATTAATAATTACTTAATTATTATCCTTTAACTGTTTTTTTTCCATAAAAATAATTTATTCTTCTCTTATTGCATTTTTCATGTTAAGTGTAATAAAAGCAAGGCACTAAATAAGAAAAATTATGATTCTGTGAAATTTTGGTATATGTATTAAGCAAAATTCAACTTATAATAGAAATGTACATTTATGTACATATTGTTCTAAATTTTTGATTCGTACGAAGAGAAGCCAAACATTACTATTTTTAAAACACCATTTTTGGTCCTTTAAGAAAATAAAATGTTTAAAGAACGTGGCGGAAATTTTAATTAACGCATTTTTCCCTAATGTGCATATTTTTGTTCACTTTAAAGACTTCTTAAAGTTAATCAAAAGAATATTCGAATTAACAGCTTCGCTGTTTTCAGTTATTATTACTTTGTGGCACTTTATTTTAATTTTATTTATAACAGTTTAAAAGTTGCGTGCGATTATTTTTATTCAGTAATAATAATAATCATTTTAAACATATTTAATCACTAAATGAACCAAGGAATTTTCAGTCCTATCAGAAAACATTGATTAAAAATTAATTTATTTTGTTAGATAATTTTTAAAAATATAGGATATATCAAACAAAACAAACACAAGTTGAATAACTTTTTCGAATACCCACATATCAGATTTTACGTAGTGATTTTATTGAATTTTAAAATTGCGCATTTTTGGAAGGGAAAATAAAGTTAACTAAGGAATTTTGAGATTTTTGTTGTATAAATTGAATGTAATTATTAAACATTAATTTAATTTTAGAAGATGTTTTTTCATGTTTCTTCATATATTGCCTCTAAAACAAACTTTTTCGAATATATCAAATTTTATCATAAAATATTAAAAAAATAGTCATTACTAGTTTCAAAATCGTACTTTGTAAATTACAGTTACTTTATTTTGTAAACTTTGAAATGACTGGAACGTGCAAATTTCGGTCCCCCGGGAAAAAATCAAAACTCTTAAATGGGCAAAATAACAAACTGTTTTTAATTGTGTTTTTTGTTCAAATTAAGGACTTCTCTTCGATATTTGATTAATATTACTATTTGAATAATTTAAGGAATTAAATTAGGATAATTATTCCAGTAAACCCTTTCGCTGCCACCATTCTTTCGAACTGTTATTATTATTTTTTTAAATAAAAATGCTGTAATAAAGAAGTAGTTTTTATCTTGTTCTTTTCTATTTTATGATTATACTTATTATGATTAATTCAAAATGTTGCAGGAGAGTAGATTCAAATTAGAGGGCAAAAAAATAATTATTATAAGTAATACTATAACATAAATACGTTTTATAATCGTTTAGGTACTTTAGGTAAACTAATGTCAATCTGTAGAACAAATGTAAAAATTTTATAAATGTTTAGGAATGTTCAGTTTACAAACTGAGACTGAAGTATTTAGAATACAATTTACATATCTTTAAAATAATTTGAAAATAGCAGTTATTATTTTTTGCAAGATCGAGATTATTTCATATAATCTCGATCTTTTAAATCGATTCATAATTTTATATATTATCAATGATGTATGTTAATTTATATTATATCAAAATGCAATCAGTACTTATATATTTCTATCCAATTATTTAATCTTCACCTCACATTTAAGATATTGCTTCCTATATTATAATTATCAATTGAATCAAGTTTGCCTTCAGGTAGTTAATTTGCAATGCAGCGGAATTCCAGGAAACGAGATTTTACATAATAACACGCACAGATACCGTATAATTACACGTAATAATTTTCATCTTTGAAATTCCAATATCCGATTCAATTTAATTCGAACGTAGCAAATAAGGACTTAATGTGTATGATTAGGCGAGTGTCGCGGTCTGAGAATTTCGAATATTGCGCCTACTTCTACACACATAGAAGGTCAACAGCCGAAACTGCAGTCTAGACACAACATCGTTATTATTATTAATTGAGCCGTTTTTTTTCGTCAAGGTCGCCGGGGCGAACTTGGCCTGCTCTTTTTCGCTCTCCTTGAAGTTTCCCCGCCAAATTCCCGCCGATAAGCTCATTCATGTCGGACGCAGCAAGCGTGGGACGGTCCCGGTGACATACAAACCATGCGGTCATAGTGCATTGAATCCGCGACCTTGAATTTCGCGCGCTTTATCACGGGAGCTGTGGACGACAAAAATGAGTGTTACTTTTAGAAAACGGCCAATACTTATACTATAACATCAGATCCATCACAGTGTTTCTTATTCTAGCGCAACCACAAAAAACTGGCATATATTCCCTCAGTTACAGCGCGTGTAAAGCTACATACATAGGAGAAACAGGCAGAACGCATTTTAAAATAAAATTTCCGTTCTTTTAAACAGAAGTCTATCCTAGTCAACTCTTATTTAAAGTAAATCCCAATGTAAATTTTGAAGTTCAAAAAATCCAAACAAGTTCCACCCCTTGGTTGTTATATAACGTACTTATTATTCTTGTTTGGTTTCAGGAATCGAAGATTCGAAACGAATTGTGATATTAGCTATAAGAGAAACTATTATACCCCGCCCCCTCGAATTCAAAATGGATGCTAGTCTCGTAGAATTGGCTAGGAGCTACGGCTTTTATGATGGAATCGCTGACGATTTCGACGTAGATATGGGTCTATCGGACGATGACCGCACCGATGACTTGCTAGATCAACTGCTTGAGGCGAACGACGCTATATTAGAAGGCCTGAAGAAGCAGATCGAAAACAACTTTTTCGAATCGGACATCCCCAACGATGCGGTTCACAGACACAGACACGACTGCATGCTGATGGGCTACTGCGTGGACAACCAGCACGGAACCATCGACAGAAGAACTATGCCCGAGTGGCTGGTGACGGTCCGAGAGATGAACAACAAACCGAGCAACAAAGGCAGTTTGTTGAAACCGCGGCAACCGCAGGAAAGTCTTTTGTTGCCTGAGAGCAAAGATTTACTGGAGAAGCCAACCCAAACGGTCGCCCTCAGCCCAGAGAAGAAGCAACAGCAGCAGCAGGCGGACATGCCGCCCTGTCTGGGCAGATTGGTGCAGCACGTTTGCAACCCACTGGACGATTGCGTCCAAACCAATATAGACGCAGAACTGAGCGACTACCTCTCAGGCACAGAAACCATAGAAGACTTATACGAAGCCGTAATGGTAAACGAAGTCTACTCCGAGGAGTCGCAGGATTCTTTGGGGTCGGACGTGTCGGAGGAGGAGGAAGACTTGGAAGAGGAGGAGGAGGAAGAGGAAGAAGAACCTCACGAAGTCCACTACGACCATAGTTACCACAAGAACTGCTTCGGACCACCCTCTACCAATTTTGGAGGAATTGTCACGCCGTCAGATTCGGGTAAGTCCAGACTGCCGTTCTATGTGGGAAAGAGGATTTGCGGAAGGTTAATTGTGGGATCATTGTTCGGCGCCCCTATGGGAAGTAGGAATAGTTCCTGGTTCCAGTTTGCACCCTAGATTTATGCCCCTATGGTTAAGGGTGCAAATAGGGGAAAATATGCATATGGTATAACAGAGATTCCCAAACTTTTTCTCACCCCTATGATTTTACTAAGTTTCTAGTAAAATCACAGTGATGAGTCCCATAAAATCCAGAAAATTATCAATTACTAATTCTAGGGTAACACCACATTAGATATGGTCTGTTTGGCAATAGACGTTGGAAACGTAATAATTCAATTCAACAGGGTACACTAGATTTACTCATTCTTATTTTTTTTTTGGGATTATTCATAGGTTTGAAGTTTACTGTCAGATAATTTTATGCTTTATCAACATTTCTACTTCTTTCTATAAAAAACATCCCCTTTTTAGTAAATGGAAGAAGGGCAATTTTTCAATTTATTAAGATGGTGCAAAATGGTAAGAGGAGAAAGGACCTCATATTTAAAAACAATAACTTGGAAAAGAAAACATTACGGAATTTCAACAAACGTAAATACCACTGTGTTGTTTTCAATTTCCTGCGTGTTTATAGTCGTGCTTCCAAAAAAAAACAGCAGCTTTTCCAAAATTCCACAATTCTTTTGATAAAGAACAACTGTTGTTGCATCCTATTCTATTTTTTTTCAGTGGTAATTTTGGAATGAAACATTCCGTATGCAAAAAATTATCGGTTGTATTCAAAATAGCAATTAGGAAATTTAAGAACATTTGTTTGTTTTTTTTACATTTTTTCTAGTACCGTAGTGCTGTCTTTTAATAGCTTAAAGTGTATTCTATTGAACCAAAACTTTTTAAACTGTTTTTTACAGCTTTTTGAAACGACCCAATATTACATACGTCCAAAAACAATAAGGTTGATTTTTTTTATTGCTCCCAATGAAGAACTAGACTTATGTACGAAAACAATAAAGTTTGAAAATCAGAGAATATGAAAAATACAACTTGGAAAAGAAAAGATTTACCGAATGAATTTCAACATGTAAATAATTTCATTGATTCAGTTTTGTGCAATTCTTCCGAAAAAAGAAGTCAGCTTTTCGAAAATTACAAATTTCCCTGCATAAAGAAGAAATTTTTTGTGAATTTTGGAATGAAACATTCCGAATGGAAAAAATTAGCCATTTTTGATACTTTTCCTTTTACTGACAACGTCAATATCGTAGACCTGCGTTCCACTAGTATTTTATAAGCTACTATATTTATTTATTGTTAATCTTCGCAATGGGTTATTTGTCATGATGGCATCATTAGAAAGAACGAACACTTGAAAAGAAAACACCTAGTGTAAAGACTGTCTTATTCATTACACCTATTAAAATTTTAAGAACAATAGTTAAATCGTCGATTTTAAGTAGGATTCTTACATTTTTAAGCAATATTCACATATCACATGTCTTTCATAAATTTATAATAAGAAAATTATCCCCAAAATTTAAACTAGGTAAGAGAAAGTCGTGTGACGATTTACTTATTACTATTTATTAAAACTAAAGGAACATTTTCAAGTTTTTTTTTTCTTAAAAACCCGGGTCAATACGCCAAAATAACCCAAAACACTTATGAGGTGATATCGGAAAAATTCGGTTAATTTAATTCAAATAATTTAATTATTTCAATTTAAATCATTTATTACCTTATATAGTGTGTTCAGCATGCAGTATTGCTACCTTTTTTTTTTATTATTGACGCCTTAGTTTCGGTTAAATTGCCCTTTTTATAATAAATAATAATAATTAATCCCAAAAGTCCCAAAAATCAGGTTATCCCAAAAGTTCCTTAACACCCGCGAATACCTGTTTTTTGTTTCTATAACGTAGCAGCAGCCTTCATCGTAAATTGCTACGTTATAAACACACAAAAAACAGGTTTTCGCAGGTGTTAAGAAACTTTTGGGACAATCTAATTTTATGTAAAATACGGTCCTGAAAAAAAACAATTGAGCATCTGGTTATTGAATTGTATACAATTAAAAAACATTTTTTAATATAAATTCTGTATATTTTTATACATAAGGGTAGCTTCGTCAGATCCGGATAATCGTCAAAATTAGCACTCTTGTTGTACTTACCATTATTGGTATTACCACATGGCTGGAAAGACATTTTATGCAGGGTGTTCCATACAGGAAGTTTCTTTTAAAAAACATTTTATTAATTTTTGTAGGTAAGAATAAAAAATTCAAAAATAAAAAAACAAAGAATTCGTGTTTATCTTTTAAATTTTCAGGATCAATTTATTTGAATTACAAAAAAAAAATTAAAATAACCAAAGAATTCGTGTTTATTTTTCAAATTTTCAGCATCAATTTATTTGAATTACAAAAAATATAAATAAAAAAATACGTAAATTCTTTTGTTATTTTTAATTTTTTAGTTTTGATTTTTTTTTATTTTTACCTAAAAAACCATTTTATTAATTTTTTTAGGTAAAAATAAAAAAATTATAAAAATAACCAAAGAATTCGTGTTTATTTTTTCAAATTTTCAGTATCAATTTATTTGAATTACAGAAGATATAAAACAAAAAATACATAAATTTTCGGACATTTTCGGAAATACTAATCGATCTGCAAATACTTTGTAAAACCATATATGTATACAGGTGTCCCAAATGCCATGCTCACCATTGATATCTTGGAAACGGTAAGAGCTACAGACTCGGTTAAATGGAACAATATGGGGGTGTTTATCTAAGCCATTCTAAGCTGTTCAGACCTTCTTTTGTTTAAAAAAAAATGCATCGCCCACTAGATATCCTTAAAAAACTGAAAATCGTCATTTTCTTCAAATGTGAATATTTTCCATATTATTTATCGTGTCAACAAATTTCGAGGGAAAAAGTTGTAGCTATCAAAAGATTCTGTAGGATAGATAATAATATTTTTTAGCTTGCACTAGTTTCGAGCTGTGACCCAAAGTTGTATTTTTTTAAATAGAAACTATAGTTGATTTTGACATTATTAAATTACTTGATTTTTTCCCTTTCCAACGATATAAGATTCGAGGTATTTATCTTTCATAGTTTGGGAGATATGAAGAAGAATCATATTCCGCACAGATTTTAACCCACATTACACTATCCATGATTAAGAACTATTTTTTGTTTTCAAAACAAAAGACTGCATATCTATATTTATTGGTATTTATTGTCTTTTGTGCTTTAGTAGATATAAAGAAAAAAGATTTTCTAAAAAACAGTTTTGTTCAAATTTAGTACGTCAATAAATTGCAAAAAAAGGAAGGAAACATGGAAGCAATAAATATGGTAACAGGAAATATCATAACAACAAACATAGTAACAATAAACATGGTAAAAATAAACACGATAACAATAAACCAAAATTTTCCCACAAAAGATGTTCAATATGGCGGCCGTTTACTTCTAAACACTTCTACAATTCATTAATTGACGAACACTAACGGAGTTAAAAGCCTGTATGACACTTTGTTGCAAATCATTAATACTGTTGTAACTCATTCCGTATACCACATTTTTTATATGGCCTCACAGGAAAAGGTCTAGTGGGGACAAATCCGGATATCTCGCTGGCCATCGTTTGGGACCGTTCGTTGCAATCAACCGATTTACATATCTTGTTGCTAAATATTCAGCAACAATCCTTGAATTATGTGTCGGGGCGCCATCCTGCTATAAGAAAATAGTTCTCTCCTCTTGAATTGGTAGATTATCCAACGCATCTTCTGTATCGCACCTTTTGTAGGACAATTTTGGTTTGTTGTTATCGTCTTTATTTTTACCTTGTTTATTGTTACTATGTTTATTGTTATCATGTTTACTGTTACCATGTTTATTGCTTCCATGTTTCCTTTTTTTGCAATTTATTGACATACTAAATTTGACGAGAACTGTTTTTTCAGAAAATCTTTCTGAATACATATTTTTTCTTTATACATATCTACCAGATATGCAGTATTTTGTTTTGAAAACGAAACATAGTTCTTAATCATGGATAGTGTGATGTGGGTTAAAATCTGTGTGGAATATGATTTTTCTTCATATCTCCTAATCTATGAAAAACCTCGAACCTTATATCGTTTGGAAAGGGAAAAAATCAAGTAATTTAATAATGTCAAAATCAACTATGGTCTCCATTTAAAAAATACAACTTTGGGTCATATTTCGACACTGGTGCAAAGTAAAAAATAGTTTACCTTTAATCTATCCTACAGAATGTTTTGATATCTACAACTTTATTTTTCTCCATTTATTTGGTTTAAAGATTATAGCCAATCGGCTAATAACATATGTATATAATTTGGAACTTTAATTCCACAAAAAAATTCGGAAATTTAAACAAATATTTTAGAAGAGGTTAATAGCATTCTTTTGCTTAAATGGCCTTAAATACAAACTTACGTAATATAATTTAAGTATACCCATAAATGTTTCACAGTTAAATGGAACATTCATGACATTTTACAAAGTTGAGAAAGAAAGAAAGTTGCGAAGAAATAATGAAATAAACACTAAATGTTTAAAATAGTGACGCATACGATAGTTTGACAACTGCTGGATTAAGGTCCTACAGGATAACCGACAAAAGGTAATGATGAGTTGACAATTTTTAAACCCTACTCAAAAATAGGCCCAGTCAATGCCAAATCATCTCAACGGTCGATCTATGCATTGTAGATTCATGTGAATTAGAGTTAATAGGATCATAGATGACTAGATGAAAAAAGTGTGATCCTTGTGCTTTACACTTTAGACTTTTAAATACTGTCTTATCCAAAAATAGCTGTCATTTTAACTGCCAACTTGTTTCCGTTTCTTGGAATTTTGCGATTAGAGGCTGCAAAAAAACTGTCAAACCCAACAATAAATTTTCAAGAAACAACGGAAAACACCTTCCAACGAACATGTGTTCTTTTTTCGTTTCTATTTAACCATTTAGCTCACAAGTTTTCCCAGAAGTGTTGTTTCCCACATTCCAAGAACTGGTAAGTAGATAACAATGGCATAATAACCGGCGACACTTGTTGAATGACTAAATCTCCTTACATAATTTTTATCGCGTTGGTATTTAAAGTTTAAATTTGATTAACAAATTTACTCAGATGACGATAAGCTCGGCCACAAATATGCGGGATCGGCTAAAATAAATAATTTATTTTTATCCGGTTTTATTGATAGCCTCGAATTATGGCTTAAGTGTACAATTTCGATGTGGGAGATCATCTCACCAAATTGAGACGACGCCAGATATCCGTTATCTCCCGACGCCTACACTTGATCTTGGCGTCTAATGAGTTAATGACTTTATCAGAGAGCGTTATTTAACTGATACCATCTACAGTGAAAGGTAAATAATATTTGTAAACTACGGAATTTTGTTAGAAAATGATTAGATTATTATTATTTAATTTTATCTTTAAAATAAATGATGTTTACCTATATTTGATAAATTTTAAAGATGTTTTATTTTAGCTTATAAATAAATAAGTTCGCTACAAAAAAAACATTATCTACAATGTTTCCTTTGCAACTGAAATGTCCCTTGTACTATTATTGTATTTACATTTTATTGCACATTTCAAGGTTTAAAAGTTTGGGTAGCTTCTTTGGTAATTATATGAGAAATATTGCATGGAAGGAAATTAGCATCTCTGTGTTAATTAATTCCTGCATTATTTTACGTTTAAAAGCCTCGATAGCTCAGTTGGTACAGACGAAGCGGTCGCGGGTTGAAATCCCGCCCGAGGAAATTATTTTTCTCCATTTATTTCGTTTAAAAATTACAGCCAATCTTCCGCCAATGTCCAGCTACGGTCTCATTGGAACCACACTGTGCTGCGTTCGAAAATCCGGACGGGGTTCGGTCCCAATTAGTCCGGATTTGTTACGCTCTACTGTACAAAGAGATGTGTGGGGTTTCAAATTGACAATTTACGGATTTATACACCAGTTTTGAAGTGTTAAAAAGGTTTCTACACGAGTTACGTAACACTTGGCAACTAAGTAGTATCTTAAAACCCTTGACAACATGATTTATCATTACCTACTTACAATTAGTGGTCAATTAAGTAAGGATGTTACGTAAGTGAACACCATTTTCATATAAAAACGAAATTTGGACTATTAAAATACTTGGTTTTGTCATCGACGACTCAAGTAACAGCTCATACCCGTTCGTTACTCATCCGAATGCAATGCAGACGTGCATACCCGGAAAATTCGTGACGTCACATGCTCTTTAGAGTTATTCAAATTGCCGCTGCAAAAAAATCCGTTTTTCTTTCCAGCTATTTAACAATTCAGCAGAACATGCAAAAAACGCGAGATCGGAAAGTACGGCCAGGTAAATGCGCCAGCAGTGTCGTAAATAGTTCCAAGAACGCCAGCGGTGAGGCGCCGGGCGCGCGGCGTGTTCTAATAGTGCAAAGGTCCCAGGAAAAGCGAATGCCTAATTTTTCTACGTACCGCGCGCATTCCGCTATTTCCGTCGCCGGCCGGCCGGCGATTGCGGACCTATTTTTACGGCGGTTCGTTAGTCACGCGGCCGGCCGGCTCTAGTCGTAGTAGGCGCCGAACGGCGCGGCGCGCGATCGATCGCGAAGGCCGCGCGGGGAAACGTCGCCTGCTTGTGACGTGGACGTAGTATTACTCGAGGCGGACTGAATGAAGTGCGCGCGCACCGCGGCTTACTACGCTCACGCGATCTTTACGTGTATTCAACTACATCGTAGTAGCGAGTGTACTGGCCTGGTTAACCGCCTAACGCCGATTTTGTTTCAATTAGCAACAATTTATCGGGAACCTTGGACTGTACGATCTTCGAAAGAAGTTTTATCGATTACGCTGCCTTTCTTTGTTTTACGGAGAGAGTGAGAGAGATCTTGCCGCTGCTATTTATAGACTAGCGTTAAATTATGAACGTAGAAATAATAATCATTTAATTTTCTATAATTACTTGTCTATAAGCAAACGAGCACACCCTACCTACTCTGTTAACCTACGATGGCGCTACCAAATCAGGCGTGGTTGCTCGGGGGTAAAAAACAAAAAAAAATTGTTATCCCCGAGCGAGCTCGGTCTACCACGTTACTGATCTTTAAGCTAGAAATCGGTAAACGCCACTCTGACATTGTAGCACTTTGTATTCATATAAAAATGATATTGAAATATTTTAAGAAAAATATTTCAAATAAAAATTGTACCATATCGACATAACATAAAATTATTTTCGAATAACAGAAAGGGTGAATAACAGGGTGACAATTTGAATTGATAATTTTCAAATTGTCACCGTATATATACTACTTACTAGATATATAAAAAAAACTTGGAAAACACACTTTTGGGGGGTCATTTGATAGATAGTAAGGGGGCCTTTAATTGCAGTATAATTGTCACACTGTGAATCACCCCCTGTGCACTCCCACCCCAACATTAAAATCGTAAATGGCGCTACCCGTCTTTTAATACCTCAAATTAAAGAGCTCAACAGGTACTACACCTGTGGAAGAAATGTTCAAATCAATTCGTTTTCGAATAAAACTGTTTTAACTGTTATTATTTAAATCTGCAAGTAAAACACATTTTTTTCAGGTTTTATTTAATCAAATGATCAAAATGCTCTCCACTATTTTGCAAACAGTAATACAATAACATTTTCAAACATTTGCCTTGCTACGGGTTTCAGCGATTCATTTCGGCATTTGTGTGTTTTTTACTAATTAGCAAATGCCGAAATTTACAACCCTTGTATTCCCCAGTTTTACGTTTCATGGAAAAGGGGCTTAGAACTCTTTGGAGGAAGAGAGAATTGGAAGAAGGGATCCGATAGAATGGCCTGCGCGATCTCCCTATTTATCTCCCTTAGATTTTTATCTTTGGGGTTACCTGAAGTCAGCAGTGTACAAAACACAGCCTCCAACAAGTGAAGATCTTCGGCAACGGATTAAAAGGGAATATAGAGCAATAAGAAACGTTTGAAAATGCAAGAATGGAACTTGAAAACCGTTTTACTGTTTACAAAATAATGGGCAGAATTTTGAACGTTTGTTTAAATAGAAACTAAAATCGTTAAAAAATGATTTAAAAATATGTACTTTGATTTTACCCATGTTATTCGAAAACAAATTGATCGATTTTAATATTTCTTGCACAGGTAGGTGTAAAGTACCTGTTGAGCCCTTTAATTTAAGATATTACAAGATGGATAGTGCTACTTACGATTTTAATGTTGGGGTGGGGGACGCACAGGGGGCATCGCACAATTATTCAGCGCATATTCATTATTTCATGCACTTCAATAAAAACTTTACAGAAACTTTACAATTTATTTCCTAACATACATTTTAGGACTACATTATACAGGATGCACCAAATTCGATGCACACCATTGGTATCTTGTTAATTGATTTGTGGGCAATTAAAAATAAAGTTTTTAAGCAATATATCACTGTAAGACAAAATAACTGATTTCTAAATTAAATTTGAATAATATTTTAGCACTTTAAAATGGAGTATAAATACATTTTTGAAGTAAAATCTTTTCTGTGGAAATTTAATATAGGCACTAATTCTTATTCGAATAGATTTAGAGAATTTGAATACTTACAAACATATAAGCAATATCACATGAATATTCAAAGTTTATACCGTTTTTGGCGAAACTGAAAATAGACCATATTAGAAATTTATTTCAGTGAATCCCAAAGACTGCGCTGTAGAATTCTACAAAATTAAAATTATCGTTCAATAAATAATGAAACCCTAAACTGGTAAAGTAGTATTGAAGAATTCGTGGATAATTTATAGAGAGGGTCAGAGAAACTTGTGCTTCCAACAAGATGGTGCGCCACCACATAACTTTCACCACATAACAAATCACCAACATATTGGAATGTATCAGAATGTTGAAAAACGTCGAAATTTTGTTTACAACTTAAAAAAGAAACAGTAAACTTTGTTTTACAACCGAACCTTGTAAAAAGCCACCTTGGAAACGGTAAGAGCTACAGACTCGGTTAAATGGAACTATATGGGGGTGTTTATCTAAGCTGTTCAGACCTTCTTTTGGTTTTCCAAAAAAAAATGCATCGCCTACTAGATATCTTAAAAAACTGAAAATTTCATTGTCTTCAAATGTGAATATTTTCCATATTATTTATCGTATCAAAAAATGTCGAGGGAAAAAGTTGTAGATATCAAAACGTTCTGTAGGATATATTATAAAAATATTTTTTACCTTGCACCACTTTCGAGATATGGCCCAAAGCTGTATTTTTTTAAATGTAAACCATAGTTGATTTTGACATTATTAAATTATGTACTTGATTTTTCCCTTTCCAACGATATATGTTTCGAGGTATTATCTTTCATTTTTGAGGTGATATGAAGAAAAATCATAATCCACACAGATTTTAACCCGCATCACACTATCCATGATTCAGAACTATGTTTTGTTTTCAAAACAAAAGACTGCATATCTGGTATTTATTATCTTTTGTGCTTTAGTAGGTATAAAGAAAAAGATTTTCTGAAAAAACGGTTCTGCTCAAATTTAGTACGTCAATAAATTGCAAAAAAGGAAACATGGAAGCAATAAACACGGTAACAATGAATATGGAAATAATAAACATGGTAACAGTAAACATGATAACAATAAAACTAGTAACAATAAACATACTAAAAATAAACACGATAACAATAAACCAAAATTTTCCTCAAAAGATGCTCAATATGGGAGACGTTTACTTCTAAACGTTTCGTAACACGCTTTTTGACACCTTTTCTTACAATTCATTAATTGACGAACACTAACGGAGTTAAAAGCCTGTATGACACTTTGTTGCAAATCATTAATACTGTT
>JAWQRJ010000800.1:0-18309 GCA_033557515.1 Diorygopyx duplodentatus | reverse complement strand
AGGTTTCACTGGACGGCGCTATAACTGCATTAAATACTGCAATCCAGTGGGCAGAATATAGTGGTGTGGACTTCACAGAAACTCTAAGATTCCAGACTTTAAGTCACCAAATAATCTGTTTTCTGCTCTATTAATATTTCATTTTACGTTCTTAGATTAACGCCCGTTTACGTAAACAAATCGCTAACGTGAACGTGCGTTGTTTTATTTTGTTCACGGTATCGAGATTCTACTGTATACACTTCACGGTAAATCAGGGTGTAATTAAGGGATCAATTTTTACATGAAGACATTTAAGGTTTTTTGTTCAAATTAGAACATGTTTTTTTATATCATTCTGTGGTAAAATTTCTTTCTGAGAAAATGAAAAGATGGGGGTGGAATATCAAAATGTTCTACTTTTAGCTTTCTATCTCATTTACGATTTAATATTTATAGAATATTAAACAGATTTTTCTAAAAATTATCTCTTGTGTGTCGCTCTTAAAATGTAGAAAGTTCAGGTTTTTCAGAAGAAATAACAATCATCTGTGTTCCAGAATTTTTATTCAATTAGCAACTCTACGTATTATGTATTAACATAATGTATCAACACCCCATGTCTGGTGTTAATTAATGTTAAGCTATTAAATGGAGAAAAATAATTAAAAAAAGTTTAAAAAAATTTATTCCAACAACAATTTTTGTTGTTTTAATATTTTGTTATTCCAACCCCATCCCAAAGAATGGTATATAACAAGGAAACATTTCCCCCAATGTTTGCTTACAAACAATAAAGTCCTTTTGCAGATATTGAGTATAATATCCTAAATTCCAGAATAAAAAAATTAAATACAGTTTAACGCTTAATTTTTTCCCAAAAAACGTTATATTTTAGTACGTTGGGTAATTTTTTTTATAACTTTACCTGAAGAACAGCACAGTATACTTTTTCCGCGGCTGTACGATATGTAAAACAATTGCAAATTTCAATTGTTTTACACACCAAAACTAAACGGCAGATATAATTAATAGATACATAACACAACTTACCTTAATCTGTGCTTTTTTAGCTTTCTCCACAGGCTTGGCAACTTTAGTCTTTTGCTGCTTTGGCGGCACATGCGGTTTCGGCTTAGACAGCACGGATTTCACTGGCGGTTTTGGTTTCGCCGTAACCTTTGACGTCGGCTTTTTAATACTCTTAGCCGCCGGTTTTCCAGCGGCGACCTTAGGCTTAGGTGCAGTCGATTTCGCGGCAGTCTTCGCCGCGGGTTTTGCGGCGGACGTCGGTTTCTTCTCCGCGGGCTTTGCCGATTTCTTTTCTGCCGGCTTAGCGGCCGCTGCAGCTTTTGGCGCAGGAGCTGCGGCGGGTGCAGACGCAGGTTTTGACGTCGAAGCAGCCGCTTTCGGCGCAGCGGCGGCAGTCTTACTCGAACTGCCGGCTGCAGGGGTAGGGTTCGTTTTCTTTTTCTCCTCTTTCTTTGCTGCTGCAATTTAACGCTAAGTTGACAATCCGTTCACATAACCTCAAAATGTAAATTTGAAAAAAATCGCTGGTACTGTCAGTAGCGTGTTAACTTTTTGTTTTCATAGTTCTCAAAGAGATTCCCACACAATAAATCATCATTTAAAAGTGAATTACTAGAATAAATTGCGGTGAAAATGAAAGTACAACATGTTGACCGCGTGGCTGCATATCAACATTGTAAAAAGGTGGTTTCAAAGTGCAATATGAGAGAATTTTGTATAAAAACATATTCAAGGGATAGTTAACGATTAAATTTATTGAGAATGTGGAAATAAATGCAAGAAAAAAGCTTTAAACTCACCGGGTTTATCCGCAGACTTCGGCTTTGGTGGTGCCATCTTGAAAAAGAGCCACACTCAAAAGGAAGCAGTCAAATCAGCTCCAAACGGAAGCTATTGTTTTCGAGTTTGCGCAATATCAAACTTCTATGGCGGTGCTATTTAAAAATTGTTTTCTTTATGAATATTTCTACACAAAACTTTCACAACGAAATATTTATCCATTTATTTTATTTTAAGTTAGAAACAAAGTCGATATGGTGCCTTAATTTTTGGATAATATTTTAAATGACCTTGAAACATGTAGGATGGCATTTCATTAAAGCGTTAATAGATGACGCAGTGAGACTGACGTGGATAAACGTCAAACAACACGCATAGTAAAGGTGACATTTGATATATTAGATTTGAAGTTACGATTCATCAGAGATGGAGCTTAATTACGTCAAAGTTGGGTTTTGGCATAACACAAATCGTTGCTTATGGTGAATAAAGCAGAAAGCAACTCTCAGTATATTATATTCTTTCTTATATATTATATTTTATAACTTTCTTTATTTCAAAGAGTTATAAAGTGTTTGGCTTTCCGGTGATCGCCGCGTCGGTGAAGAAACTCTCGGTTGACGTTTCGCCGCTCATTACAGACGGCATCATCAGAACTAACTGATGATGTTCTTTGCCACCACATACAAGCGACGATATGCACATGGAAATGTGAGTTTATGGTGGAAGTCTTCATGGAATCTATGATTGTTACGCCATAGTAGCTTATTTTCAATCTATAAATTGGACTTTTGTACCAATTTTTACTATGACAGTTTATACAAATGATCAAAAAGAGTTTTGACATTTTTAAACCACGAAAATCTTTTTCACGTCAAGTCTAAATAAATTTTCATAAAAAGTCTCAATCGAAAACAAGCGGACTTTTCTTCGAAACCATTAAATGATGTAAACCTTCATCGCGAAATGAGCACCAATTGGCTAAATAGTTTCAATTAATTCCTGGATGGCTTCGACGCGTGAACACCTGCCTCTTCGTTAGAATACAAACAATAGGGCTCAGTTTGTAAACGAACATGAAGAAAGGTGTTTTGAAAATGGTGACCGAGGACTTGGACAAACGACAAATTTTAACGATTCCACCGCCGTATATGGATTATTCGACTCCTTACAAACAAAAAGATTTCTGTGATATTACAAAAGATATGTGTTTTCGATACGGCCAAGATATCATAACTGAATTAAAAGTTTGCAAAGTGATTATAGTGGGTGATTTATCTGTTGGGAAGACGTGCATAGTAAATAGGTAAACTATTACATCTAAATAAAGCCTTTAATACTCATATTTCCCTTTAATAGATTTTGTAGACACATTTTTGAAACTGGTTATAAGGCAACTATAGGAGTGGATTTTGAAGTGGAAAGATTCGATGTTTTAAATATACCATTTCACTTACAAATGTAAAAACTTTCATAAATATCAATTTTATTTTCTTTGCAATAAAAAAACTCTTTCCAGATGGGATACAGCAGGCCAAGAAAGATTTAAATCAATAGCTCAATCATATTATAGATGTGCACATGGTTTGTAAATAACTATTTAATATTTCCAGTATTGACATTATTTCTTTTAGTGATAATCGTGGCTTTTGATTTCACTTCAATAACCACATTGGTCCATTGCAAAAAATGGCTAGACGAAGCTATCGACGCATCCATTGATATGAACCCTTTTCTATTCTTGGTTGGTAGCAAAACCGACTTGGTGGTAAGTGAGAAAAATAACTAAAATGATAAAATAAATAACTTAAAATTGTTAGTCAAGAGCCGCATATGAAGACATAGAGCATTCAGCCATAGAATATGCAAGAAAATTGGAAATGGAATATTGGCCAGTATCTTCAAGAAGCGGGGAAAATATCAGGAAATTATTTTACAGGGTAGCCGGACTGTCTTTTGATAGAATCATTTCAAATGAAAAATTGGATATGTTAATCCCGTCTGTGCCTATAGGTAAGTGAAAAGGGAAATGTTATTAAGAAGATGACGAGGTTTTACTTTACTTTTTAGCACTTAGTAAATGCGTCAAGGGTGAAAAAAAACTAGCACACAAATGCGTTGATAGCAAATGTAAAAATTTGTAGTATTCAGTAAAATATAAACAATTTTCTTAAGTTAGAGATTTAATATAGGTTTTAGTAATTTTGTACCATGTTCGATTTCAGTGAACGCAATAAATGTTTTTAACTTGAGTATTTATAATTTCTTAAAATTTTTGTGGAATAAAACTTGTAACCTGTGAAAAGTGATGCAAAATTTAAATAATTTAACTTTTAATTTTCTCTTACGTTAACGGTATAAAGCTTAAAAGAAATATTCATATTTCTATATCATATTTAAACTAATACTCACTTTCCTAATCATTTCAGGCAAAAAGTATACAGTGTGGAACACCCAAATGGAATAAATTCAATATCTTCATATTTTGACACTTGTCAAGGAATGCCGAAATACGTCAACTTTAGATTCTGAAATGGCATCCTGCAACGAAAAAATTTCATCCCTAAAGGCAATCCCCTTCAGGTGACGGTTGCAACCCCCAAATTTTTAAATTGTAAGTAGTGGTTTGTAATACCTCATTTGAAAGGTCTTTTCACTCTCTATTCAAAAATGGCGTGGTTTTAAACTTTATTGTAAAAATTGACAGTAAAAAAAATTAATGTGGTTGATCAAATTCACTGCAACAAACCAAAAACATCGTAACTAATTCGTTGCATCTTCCTGTCCCCATTATCAAAACGACATTTTTACGTTGCAAGTTGCCATTTCAGAATCTAAAATTACGTATTTCGGCATTTCCTTGACATATGTCAAAATATGAAGATATTGAATTTATTCCATTTGGCTGTTCCACACTGTATATGCAAATACTGCAATATCTCCTTTTTTTCGTATAAATGTCCTATTTATTCTAAAGACTACATCATTGCAGCTTTTTAAATGGAGCACCCTGTGTTCCTTTATTATTACACTTACACTTACAATTATTACACTTTTGAATTCCCTGTTGAATTTACAATAAATTTTATTAAACATATATTTGGCCAAAGTCAGACCGTTTAAAAGTTATTTGACATTGTTTAGAAAACAATACATTTCTGTAATGCAGATCAGTAATGCCTACATTAAGCTAACCTAATTTACTTACATCGATTGATTTTTAGCAGAGTTGCTTCATTATTAAACAATACTCGCATATCACACGTCTTTCATAAATTTATAATAAGAAATACATCTTCAATATTTAAACCAGGTAAGAGAAAGTCGAGTGATGATTTACACCAGATGTTTATTTTTATTATGGCACTTTTTGTAAGGTCAATAATTTATACACGGTGATCCATATATCGGATGACGATATTCTGTGTGAAATTGTACATTTGACTTTTAAACATTGATAACATTCTTGGTCGTAAATGTTTTGTATGACGAGTTTTTCACATTATGAGAGTGGCCAAATGTTCACATTATGAGATTAGAAAATATGATCTATTAAAGTTATTAACAAACAAATAGATTAATTTAAATTGTTTGTGTAAATCACAATTTATAATATTCCGGCAAATCGCTACACTAAGATCGTTTAAACTATAGAAATTTTCCACTTTCAATACAAATTTCGACTTATCTGATAAACCTTTCCTTCCTGATAGACCTTCCTAAAGGATGAAGAACTAAAATAGATATTGAGCGTAAAACAATATGTGGTTACGTGGTGTTAATTTTTTTTAGTTTTTGTTTAATGACTACTAGAGCACAGTTCTCTATTTTCCAAAATCTAAACAAATGTACAACCACTGTATTATATGATAAATTAATGCTGGAACTATAATTTATTGAAATTTTGGCATTTTTGCCAATAAAAACTTTGATTAATTTAAAAACATATTAATCTAAATTAACATTTTAAAACGAAATCGAAATATGAGCAATATTGGAAACAAGAAATAAATTATTATTTCAACAAAATAAATCATTATTTTTTTGTGTAGAAATCAAAGCTTATACAGGATGTCCCAAATTCGATACTCACCATTGGTATCTTGGAAACGGTAAGAGCTACAGACTGGGTTAAATGAAACAATATTAGGGTGTTTATCTAAGCGGTTCATACCTTCTTTTGTTTTTCCAAATAAATGCATCGCCTACTAGATATCCTGAAAAAACTGAACATTTTCTTCAAATGTGAATATTTTCCGTATTATTTAACTTATCAGAAAATTTCGAGGGAAATACTTGTAGATATCAAAACATTATGTAGGATAGATTATAAAAATATTTTTTACCTTGCACCAGTTTCGAGATATGGCCTAAAGTTGTATTTTTTTAAATAGAAACCATAGTCGATTTTGATATTATTAAATTACTTGATTTTTTCCCTTTCCAACGATATAAGGTTTGAGGTATTTATCTTTCGTAGTGTAGGAGATATGAAGAAAAATCACATTCCACACAGATTTTAACCCACATCACACTATCCATGTTTGAAACAAAAGATTGAGAGTATGCCAGGAGTGCGGTATGGCAAGGAGCACCGTGCATCGCATTTAAAAAAACAAAAAATTTCACCGCTACAAACCGATGATATGCCAAGAAATGAAGGAAACTGATTATGAAAGGCGAGTTACATTTTGTAGATGGTATCTCGATCAAATTGCAAATGGTTTGACTTTTCGTAATAAAATTCTTTGGAGTGATGAAAGTCGATTTACAAACAACGGCAATTATTATCGGAATAATTACCATTATTGGAATAATGAAAATCCGAAAATAGTTCGACAGTCACGTTTTCAAGAAGGATTTGGATTTAACGTGTGGTGCGGCAATTTGGAAAACCGTTTAATATGCCCGTTTATTTTTAATGAAACACTTAACTGAAACAGATATCTCGAACTGCTGCAACAGGAAATTGAAGATGCGTTAGATCAGGGGTACGCAAAGTGGTCCATATCGACCCCCGGGGGTCGATATGATGTTGTTAGGGGTCAACGTGGGTCCAGGGGGTCGATTGGGGGTCGATAGATAAATTAAATTTTCAATTAAATTAATTTTTTTATTAAATTAGTTTTATCTCCTTTTAAAAAGAATTAGAAGATTTTTGTTTTCACTAACTCGTCACTATGCCAAATGCTATATTGCGCTGTTCAACTACAATAGTAATCTGAAAGCTACCGATGTGTTATAATTTATACTGTACCGTTACTCAGTTATGTATTATAAAAAAATGTCAATTTGTCAAACAAACAATGCCTACTTAGTATTGTGTTAATTAATCCCGTTGAATAAGTAAGATTTTTAAAAGTGATATATCTCGCAAATGACATTATTTAATGTTATGATATTTTTAGATATTCGTAAAGAGACAGAAGGAAAGTACATAATCCTATTTAAGAAAAACAATTGTCTATCGCCCTCTAGCGGGAAATTGTTATAAAATATTTTCAAAAAAAAAGTTTTCCAAATTGCAGTTTTAAAATAATTCAATTTTTTTAAGTTTTTTATTCTATCTTGAATATTAACGGAGATATAAGGTTGGCCCTGAAAATACAAACACACTGAATATAATTTTTTCACCAATAAGTTGAGGGGGTCGAAAACTGCTACAGATGTTTTAAAAGGGGTCGATAACCAAAAAAGTTTGCAGACCCCTGCTTTAAAGAAACCTGATATCTTTGTCTGTCTAATTTTTGTAATAAAGTAACTTTCCAAAAAATATTTACGAATAACATTCAAATTTTGAATTATTTTGGAAATTGGCAATTCCTATTCCTCAATAACTTTGTTGCATTATGATTTCGTCATCCTCATCTTATCTTCACTGTGTTCGTTCATTGCTCCATGATGTTGTAGGTAATGGCTACAGTATCTCCATCGGTTAATCCTTCTTCTGCTATTCTTCTTCTTCTTAATGCTATATGACTTAATAACAAAGAGTTTTTTGATGCATTAAACTTTTGACACTATTTTATTTTGATCCTAAAATGCGTTCTCTTAGAATTGCAGTTTACTATACCATTTTCCTTTTACTTCTGTAATACATATTAGTAAACTTTTTAAATGCCAAAACTTTTCTTCTAGTATGCAAAAACAGAAAACAATTATTTTGGTCCAAAATATAACAATTTACATACTGCTGCAAAATAAGGTGAAGTTTACGGAAAACAATAATAAATTAAATGGTGTGGAACAGCCAAATGGAATAAATTCAATATCTTCATATTTTAGAATATTCATTTCACTAAATGTTGTAATAAAAGTCCTCATAATTAATTTTCAGTAAATTAGCTTCACTTCACTTTACACATTTGAAAAAAAAATGTAAGTTATGCATATGACTAACTTTAGCAAAAAGGCATCCATGATTGTATACATTCATTATGATTTAATAATAGCTCTTAGCTTACTCATTGCTGATTATAAGAAAAAATCAACCTCAAAATTGATGTTCAAACATTGGTGAAAAAGCAAAAAGAAACATAAAATTAAAAAGCAAAAATAACGTACACTTCTGATTGTTAATTAACAAACAGAAATATACATTATTTTTGAATCAAATTGAATTAATTAAATATGACCTGATTGAACATGGATCCAAATATTAATCAATAAATATAAAAGTATTACCAGTTAATGTTCCTAGCAGCAAACACATTTTAAAACCACTTCATAATAACGTTTTTGTATTACTGTAGTGAGATACGCAGCACATTTTTAAAAGTAAATTTTATTAACAGTGATTAGATAAAATGTTGTTTCCATTGAAACATTTGCTTTGAACATCGTTGCCAATGTTCTAATGGTTTTTTTTAAATCAAATCTCATTGTCAATTCTTAATCAAATCACAAACTTGAACTTCATTGTTTAAATAATATAAATAAGATATGTACTTTTGCTTAACGAAGTCTAAAAGTTGAATGTCAGTAGAAAACTCCACTGAAAACTATTTATTATTTTACGTTATACAAAGTCACTAGCGTAAAATTTTATGTACTATTCTAGTTTTCATTAGAATTAAATGTTCATACCGACTGAATTTACTTGTTTGCAACGTATAATTAAATTAATTAAACTAGAATGTAATCTCTAGTCACCTAATTTATCACATCCTACATGTTCCTCATTCTTATCTGTTATTTATTCTTATAGTGTAGAGCACAAGAGATGCAAAGTTTATTTAATAATAGTTCTTACTAAATCTGTATTTTTTTGGTAATTTATGTTGAAAAGTGTATTAATAACACGTACGTTTGTTTTATTTTTTAACAATACATTTATATTATCAGAATTTATAAGTAAAGCAAGATGTTTTCTAGGACAGAGAAAATCGTTTGCCATCGGCACAAACAAAACGAGAAACGGACGAAGATTTTGCAGCCAGAATAAAAGAAATCGAGCAAAAATGGCAGGACACACAGTCGGCAGATAAGAAACCGAAAGACTTGTTACGGGCTATCGGAAAGATAGAAACGTCCGATTGGAATATCCGAGAAATCGAGAAGAAAATACATGAGAACAAAATGGGAAAATCGATGAACAAAGACAAGGAAAGGGTTCCTAAGTGGAGCAAAGAGCAGTTTTCTGCCAGACTAACGAAAATGGAAAAACAACACTTAGACAGGCAAAACAGTGCTGAGGTTAAATATGCGGAAATTGATAAAAATATCAAGCAGTTAGACATGAAATTAAAGGAAGGTTCTGCTTTGGAGTTGAATCAACAAAAGGTTGCGAGCATTGCGGAAAAGTTAACTGGAAAGAACGAACAAATACCTAGTCAGCCAAAAGTTCAGCCTGTACAAAAATCTGTAAGTGGAGTAACTTTATTTCTTGGGTATTGTTTATGAGACAACAATCAAATCTGTTTTTGTAGAATTCTCGAACCGCTGTAACGCCATCGCAAAATTCCGAATTTTGTCACTTTTGTCAAAAACGTGTATACCTCATGGAAAGATTGTCGGCAGAAGGAAGATTTTTCCACAGGGGATGTTTTAGGTACACCCTTACTAATAATTAATAGCGAAGTATTTCAAAATTCTTTTTTTCTAGATGCCAGTATTGTCAAAGTATGTTACGTCTGGGTTCATACATGTTTGACCGCGAAGGAATTCATGGATACAGGTTTTATTGCACGCAACACTTCGGAATGCCCGGCGAATTGAGAGCTGCCAAAGTCGAACAAAAGAAAGTACCGATGCAAGAAGGCATTCCTGCGAAACAACCTATCTCAGGTGTACTGGGTTTGGACTTATTAGATAGAGGTAGGGTTTGCAATATTGACGTAATGTTGAAGAATCAATATAATTTTACACCAAGATCTATTAAAGGCTAAATGTATGTAAAAATTAAACTATTTAGTTGTTTTTTTAAATTATTTTGTATAAAATTAACATTGCATTTTCTTTCATAGTTCAAACACCAGAGAGGGTGGAATTTTCAAATTTGTCCTGCGGTCATATTTCATCAGATCATGAAGAATCTCCCAGTCCGATAGATGAAGACGAATGGACTGACAGAAATTTCAGGAATTCGGTAATTGACTCTGATAGTACAGAAGATTCATCAAGCAGCAGGTAAGTTAAAAATCAATTAATAATTTTTAGATCTTAGCAAGACCATTATAAACCTTTATCTTTTAATAACACAAATTTAAAATCAACCATCATATTCAGCAAATAATGTAATCCACACTTTTAAAACACATAATAAACTTTTTAAAATGTTCTGCAATCATAAACCAAAAATTCCCACTCTAGACAAAACGGGATATACTTAGTTAATTGTAATAAGTGTGAAGGGTTATACGTAGGGCAAATCGGGTGCAAATTTGGTAAACGTATCCAAGAACAGCTGAAAGTTGAGATCTCTCTCAATCGATTCCTCGCACCAAAATATTGTTCCAAAGATTGTTCAGGCAAATAAATAAACATTAGATAGGGTATTAGATATGGTATAATGTGAATTAAGTCGCGTTATTGATTAGAAAATATTCTTCTAATTTCAATGTTGGTATTATTAGTGACACTGATTCCGACGATGAAGCATATGAGGAAGCACTTGAGGAACCAATAACCAAAGAAGGAAACATGAAATGGGCCGAACGCTACAAGAAGAGGTACTCACATAAATACCACGATCCGTACTCGGACCATTACAGCAGCTCCGATCATTTTAGTTATGATGAAAACAGCAGTGGAGGTAAGTTTTACCAACAAAACAACCTTATTGATTGAAAACCATGTGATTAGAAAATTATTTTGTTTAGGAAGCTTTGAGTTTGAATTGTAAAGTAAAACGGTTTGGCAGACCTGCTTTACAATTTTCTGTTATACCGTAAAAAGTAATACTGCCAACCTATTTTACTTTGCAATTCTGTATTTTATTATAAACAAGAATTTTCTTTTTTTGTTGTTGTTGTCTTTAGAAGACGATTCTGATACAGCGACTGAAGGTGAAGAAGAAATTCGGGCCAGGGAGTTGCGCAAACAAGAAGTTCGCGTCGAACCGCCTGTCCCCGATACCGGCACTGATACCGAGGTGAACCTCCTTTCTATTATACCTCAGACCTCAAACAGTCCCGACACAAATTCCCAAACATTAGATACCCCCGACTTGCTCAAACTTGCAAACGAAAATGTGCTCCGCGTTGCCAACAAATCCTCCGACAATCTGTCGACGAATTCCAATGAATTTAACAGCGCCGAATCAGAATTGGAGGAGGATTTTAATTTAATTGCCGCGCCGACTCAATTCCAAAATTTACCATTACGTAAAAGCGCAACGACAAGTGCGGTTAATGCTAACAATAACAGTAATAAAAGTAGGATTAAACCAAATTTTATTATTCCACCGCGCAGGGTTAGTTTCGGCAAAGAATTCATTCCGACGCAAGACGAGAAACCCGAGCCTTTATTGATTATTAAGCGTACTCCGAGTAAGGTTAGCTTACCGAAAGAAGTCGGTAAACCGAAAGTTGTCGTTAAAGCTGATTTTTCCAGTGCAAAAAAATACTTTGGGGAAACTAACAAAAAACCAATTAAACCAGCTCAGGTGAAACTTAAAGCACCGTTAGTCAAGCAACAGAGTTTGCCTGAAAAAAGTAGCGTAAACCAGGAAAATAGTAATATAAATAAAGTGGCATTTAATTTCGAACCAGAAGACTATGATATGAAAGAAGTCGACTCTTACATAGAAAATCTGCTTAAAAACGAAGAAGAACTATTGAAACCAATACCAACACCAACTGTACCTTCAAAACCAGAATCTTCAGAATCAGACGAAAGAATTTCTAGTAGCATTGAAGATTTACTCAGAGCACTTGAAACTGAGACGTCTGTCAAAGAAGAAGAATTAGTAGCCGTTAAACCTGAAGAAAAAATCGAAGATCTCCTAACTTGGATGGAAGAGCTTGATCATCAAGCTGAAGAAACCGAAGTAACCAAGTCTATAACAGGAGATAAATACAAAAATTTAGAAGATGTTTTGAAGAAATCTTCAGAAAACGTTATTAGCAAATTATCCAGAAACAATATTTCAGACTTCGAAAATCATCTTCTGGGGCGGTTTCCAAAACACAACGATCTAGAAAATAACCAGCAATCAAGGTTTGTACCATTCATTTTACAGCGATCAAAAACTGATGTAAATTGTAACAAACGAAACTCAGTAGATTTAGATGCCGTGAAAAAAGTCGATATAAAAAAGGTGCTGAAAAAGTTTGAGAATAACGATAATCAAGAAATCGAAACTAAACCGTTAATGCGCAGAAACATAGTCGTACCGAAAAATATCGTGAAACGCAATTCTTTTGCGAACTTCTCTTTCGATCGCAGCTTCGAAAAGGATGATCCACTTTTACCACCTGAGCATCACAGAAAGAGTATTGGGGCTAAAGATTTCAAATTGCGAGCTGGAGTTTTTCAAAATAAAGAGAAAGAACCTGAAGGACGTAAAATTGAAAAACCGATAAATAAACTTTTGCAGAAAGCAACTGGTTTTAATAAAGAATCGGATGTTGCGAAGAAAACTGCTGAGAAACACTGCAACAAATTTTTGCAACAACAAAAAGATTTACCTCAGAAAAAAATAGAGCATAATCAAGATTTATCTGATGCTTCTTCTGAAAATTTAAGTGATGAATTCGAGAATCTTGTTAATGAAAGTGAAAAGACAGATTTGTTATCCGAAATGGACCTACTCGATAATATAAAACAAACTTTATGTGATGATGAACATGAAATTGATGAAGAAAAGAAAAGTGATGGTAATACGGTGGGAAAACTTACGGATACTAATAATAATAAGGAAAACAATGAAATAAAACGTGAAAAAACGAAGGAAGCAACAAATATTGGACAAAATGCAATTGAACTTCCGAAACTTAACATAGAGGAAAACAAAGCTGTTAACTACCAAGAAAGATTACAGCTGTTACAAGACCATATTAATAGCATCCAAAAAAAATTGCACGTCCAACCAGTTACTCCAGATAGCCCAAAAACGATTAGTTTTGAAGATATTGAACATAAAATTTCTTTGTATCCAAGTTGTCTATCACCAACTAACCTTTTGGAACCATCTTCTGAACCTATTAAACAAAATGAGCTGAAATCCATGGATCCCAAATCATATATCAATGAACCAGAAAATGTAACAAGTATTCTAAGTGTTAAGGCAGATAAAGATATTGGAGAAAATATCTTTGAAGAAACTTTGAATGTTACCAAACCAGACTCTGACTTGAGCATAGAATCACTTGAAAATGATAATATTTCTGATCAAAATTTCTTCCAAGCAGCAGTGACTGTACAAAGCAGAACGTTTAATTTACCATCTGTTGGTGATTTTGAATTTACTGATCAAAATATGAATGATCAAATAGTTAGTGATGAAAAAGTTAAAAATGAAGAAAGCCATGAACACAATACGATTGATCAAACCTTTAAAGACGATACCATCGAAAATCAAAGCTTTGATGTTTCCGCACCATCAAATGTTGAAACGGTTATTCTACCCGATTATACACCCCCAGTACCGAGACGACATAAAAAAGAATCGCAAATACCCAGGCTAATAAAACAGAACTCTGTGGACAACGATAATAAGAATTTAAAACCAATTCCTCAACTGAGAGCTGCGAGCGCGTCTCCATCCATGATTAGAAAATGTGAACCGCCAGTTAAACCGACGCGTAAAAAGTCCAGTATGTCCCCTATGTTGCCAAGACGTAACGGAGACGAAGGAAAAAATAACCATCAGAATAATAGTAAGGAACGTAAAGGTTCGGCTTGTAGTCTATCGGAACCAAAACAAAATTTATCGGTGAAGTTGAACACAAAGAGTACATCAGTGGAGAATGTTTCTTCCTCGAAAGATTTACGAGATAAGAAGCAGAAAAATCATAGTCTCAAAGATAAAGAATGTTGCATTCAATAACTTTTAACATTTATTATGGTAAAATATAGGGAAAAAAATTCAATTTATTTTACCATTAATCCAAGCTAGTAAAATTAGAAATCTAATTCACCTAAGATGTAGACTAGTAGTACTTAAAAAAAAAACAAGAGTGTGATAATAACGCAATGTATTTTGATGTTTAACTTTTCTAGTCATTTTTTACGAACGGGTAGAAATATTCTACTAATAATTTGGACTGTCTTAAACACTATAGGATTTAATTAAAGCTTTTGTTACTTGTTGAAGTTTAAAATTTTATCTGTCGTTGTTGCAATTTAAAAGTTTATCGCAGCCTAATCGTAAGTTAATCCCGAAACGCATATGGAGCATTCACAAAATAATTTAGAGAGTCCCACCATCTCCCCCCCGATATGTATGATTTGAGCGGTAGTGCCCAGGTCCGACACGTCACGTTCTAGCAATGGTAAACCTAAGGTAACTATGTGCGTGGTTTAAACGTGTTTGTTGTAATTAATCTGGCGAAACGAGACGATTTTTTTGCAACTTAACATTTTCCATTGCTGACGTGAGTGTTGTTTTTTTTTTTGATCTATTTTTTAGCACTTAACCATTAACAATCTTTCTTTTAGATTTACTAAAACATTTCAGTTAGATGCCGAAAATTGTTTTAGCTCAAACCTTCTTTTATTGCTATATTAAGACTTTGATATTTTTGATTAATATTAATGATTTTCGGTAATGTTTTATTTTACTGTATAATCTAAATTAATTGTCATCTAATCTAATGAGTTATGGAATTAAGGTTCATTTAAAATTCATTCTGGCATACTTCTGCAGATCGTAATACAAAAAGTACGATTTTCAGGCCTGTCTATATTATCCAAAAAACATTTAAAATAAAAATTTTGATTCGAAATAAAAACTGCATTATTGAAGATATATATATTTATTGGTATCATTCTACTACAATAATCTACTGTGAAGTTGTTACTCTTACTTAATAAATATGGGACAAACATCGAAATTTAGTATTGAATGTTTTGAATGTGTTGTGCATTATCAATCCGATGAAATTGAATCTGGATTACTAGATGGCAAATAACTTATGATCATACAGTATAATGAGTTCATATTATATTATTCTGTCTTTGAAATTATTTTTTTAATGTCTGGTTGATCCTATATTATGATCCTATTACGATCATGTGCTTACTTGTTAAAAATTTTTATTTTAACAAAATTCAACTTTTGGTCATTCTTAAATTATGGTATGTAATATTTCCATTGCTTAATAAAAAAACCTTTAATACGAATAGGATGAAGAACAAGTAACAAAAAATATAAATATTATTTGATGAAACCTCCTTTTTCTTTAAACGACTGGAAGGATTTTTCTGTGTAACACGTGATTCAAAATGAATGGTTCAGTTAGCATAACTGGTTTTTTTGCCATGTTTGATACACTTGCAGGGTATAATCCTTGACTAATTACTTTCTCAGGGAAAAACTGATAAAACATTGCAATGTTTGAGCAGCTGCGTGAGCAGGTGCCCCATCTTGTTGAAAGTACCCAGCTATATCTCCCAACTGCACATCATCCAATTGATTGATAAATGGTTCTGATATCAAATGTCTGTATCGATCAGGATTTATTGTCTCATTAAACAACATGTTGTACAGGGTGGTGAATTTTTCGAAGATCACCATTTTTTTTTTTGAAAACTAAGAGATATATATCAACAACGTCGGTTAAATTGGACAAAAATTGCGCTACTTTATGTTCTACAATTTCCTGTTAAGAAGTGTCGGGTATCTTGATTCGTTCCTGATTTAACCCGAAAAAACTGAAAATCGTGCTTTTATAAAAAAATAATAATATCTTGTATAATTTCATTGAGGGTGTTGCCAGAATTTTCTAGATTAACTAGACAGATTTTGCAGTTGTGGCAAACCACGAAAAAAAGAGTCAGAGAATGATTTCTACAATACCCAACGACGAGATTGTAGATACTGCAAATATTTGTCGAAAAACTGGTCGACCGATTCAAAAACCCAAATGTATACTGGATTATAATCAGCACATGGAAGGAGTGGATCGAGCTGATCAATATCTTAACTGTTAGCCCATATTCAGAAAGTCAATAAAGTGGTAAAAAAAAGTTGATGAAAATATTTGATGAAAAATGGGGTATCTTTTCTACCTAAAACGCAACTTGTTCGTTTCCTCTCCCCTTCGTACGAATCTAATTCCTACAATTTTCAAACGAATCTTCATATGAAGAAGAAGGAACGACTAGGAACAGGAAAGAGGAAAGATGATGAAGGAAAATGGACGAAGCCAGAACAAGAAGACACGAGAATAAAGGAATGAGGAAGACTGATAAAGACGGAAGGAAAAAAGACCCAAGGAGATGCGAGTAGAAAAGGAAAGAGCAAAGAATTAGAAGTAAAAAGAAAGAAGAAGGTGTAATGTGAAAGAAGAAAAGATGTAGGTGCAAGACGAGAGAAGACGGAAGGAAGAGCCAAAAATTTCTTAGGAATCATATGAATCACAGTCTCGTACAGCTCTACGACGCATGCGGTCTTCTAGAGTGGACAACGAAAGAAAGAATGCGAAAGAAGGAAGCCGGGAAAGGAAGAGGGCGAAAGAAGGAGAAAACAACAAAGGCGAGAGGTGGCATTTCAAAGTGACGAAGAAAAACGAAGAGGAAAAGAAAGATTAAGCAAAAAGAAGGAAAGAGGAGCAAGGTGATAGAGGATAGGGGGAAGAACAAAAATAGAACTAGTACGAAATCGAAGAACCACAGAAGGCAGAAGAGCAATAATGAAGAAAAAGGCAAATAGAAGAAGGTGGTGTGCCGCAATAATTCAGGGTTTAAGGTTTAACAAATAAGTTTATTTGTCAACATCTTTATTGACATCTCTGCTGACATATCATATTTGTCAACATCAATATCGAGAAAGGAAGAAGAAGGAAGGACGCGGGAGAAACCAACAGAGAAATATAAAATTTCTTAGTGGCAAAAAATCAAGAGAAAAAGATTAAGAAAGTAAAAGTAAAAAGACCGAAAGAGATAAGGAAAGAAGATAGAGGGAAAATCCAAAAATTCATCACTTTTGGTGTTGTGCAAAGTCGAAGAATAGACGGGTACAAAAGCAGTAGGCAAATTGACAAGAAAATGGACAAGACTTCGATGTACGGTAGAAATACCTTTTGGGAACTAAAAGAGTAAAAAAAAAGTGAAAGGGAGCGGGAAGAAGAAAGTAGAGCGGCAGAAAGGGAGAAAAGGAATAGAACAAAGAGGAATATGAATGAAGAGGGCTGAGAAGAACAATAAGATTTAAAAAATGGTAGAAAGTAAAGGAGATAGAAGAATGAGGAAATGAGCAAGAAAGAAGAAATAAATCGGAAGCAAAGAGAAAGGGTAGAAGGCGGAACTAAATGGAAAGAATGAGGAAATATACGATCCAATATCACACCAATACAATCCAAACAGTATTAACCCAATACAATCCAAACTAACAAAACGTGCAATGTTTCGACGAAGAAAGATAAATGGAAGAAGGTAGAAGAAGTTTCGAGAAAAAATAACCAAAGGAAAAAAGGAATGTAGGCTGAAGGGAGAATAAAGAATGAAATAAGGAAGAAGCAAGAAGGTCGGACATATGTGCAATACTCACATGAACAAAAATAGAGGGAACAAAGATCCAGAATCCAGAAGAAGGGGTAAGAAATAGTGCATTAAATAATGAAGGAAGGGCGAAATACTGATGAACCAAATTCTTTGGAAAAAAAAGAAGTACCACGAAGGCGGAAGCAGAGATAGAGAAGAAAGTGGGAGTACGGAAGAAAGCACACAGAAAAGCAAAATGGAAAAGGAGAATGAAGAAAGGTAGAGCAAAGTAGAAAGAAGGTTGAAGTCAGATTGATAATAAACCAGAAGAAGGATGTGAAACGAAAGAAAGAAGTAGGAAAAAAGAGTAGAGAGCAGAATGAAAGAAATGGAAAAAGAAAAATGAGGATGGAAGCAGAGATAAAGAAGAGG
>JAWQRJ010000799.1:0-18316 GCA_033557515.1 Diorygopyx duplodentatus | reverse complement strand
TCTAAAAATATCATAACATTAAATAATGTCATTAGCGAGATATATCACATTTAAAAATCTTATTTATTCAACGGGATTAATTAACACAATACTAAGTAGGCATTGTTTGTATGACAGATAGCATTTTTTTTATAATATACAACTTACTATTGTAGTTGAACAGCGCAATATAGCATTTATCACAGTGACGAGTTTGTGAAAACAAAAATCTTCTAATTCTTTTTAAAAGGGGATAAAACTAATTTAATAAAAAAATGAATTTAATTAAAAATTTAATGTATCTATCGACCCCTAATCGACCCCCTGGACCCACGTTGACCCCTAACAACATCACATCGACCCCCAGGGGTCGATATGGAGCACTTTGCGTACCCCTGGTTTAGATAAACACCCCAAAATTGTGCTATTTAACCGAGTCTGTAGCTCTTACCGTTTCCAAGATACCAATTGGGTGAGGATCGGATTTGGGTCATCTGTATGTGAAGATAATTTTGTATTATAGAAGATTACTGTAATCTTCATTCGAAACATTTTTTCCTGAAAGGGATTGCAAGAGAGTTAGGGCTCACACTACTAACCTATATTAAGCAAATGTAGTTCTTTTTGCAAAAAATCTCAAATAACTTTTAAATGGTGAGACTTTGGCCAAATACATGTTTAATATAATCAACCATAATTTCGGAAAGAAATGTGCTTGATTACAGACACAATACAAATATGATAATTATAATATAATAATTAAATCACATTTTAAGAAAACTGTGATTTAATTGTAATTAAAATGAAACGTAATAATATGTTCTATTTAAGAAACTGAAGTTAGATAGTATTTAGAATAAATAGGACAACCTGTATTTATCAAAATAATGTTATGTTGTAGTGGAGAAAAAGTACAACATGTATGTGAAATATTTTTTGCTGCAATAAATTAAGTAAGAGGGTGAGGGCATTATTGACTTGTTACTGATACTTATTGTTAAACAAATGTATTTTTTGAAAGTCAAATAACTCCTAAACGGTGCAACTTTGGCCAAGTGTGTGTTTAATAAAATCAACCATAAATTCGACAAGGAATTAAAAAATATATGTATAGGGAGTTCCACTAGAAAAACATTATACTTAAAGCTGCATAGCGTCTAACAGAAATATCGCAACTTTTTCCCAAAAATGAATAGAAATAGGAGAAGTGTCAACACAGACGGACCGACAGATTAGTCTCCAAAAATGGTACTATTACTTTTACGGCCTAATTCACAAATATATAAAAAAACATATATGTATTAATCAACATATTTTTTATTATATTAAGAGCACAACTCAACTCTCTGTTAGCATAATTTGATATCACTACTCTGACGGCTGTTTAGCAAGTTCAGTCATCAACTTGATGCCGAGCAGAAGCTTGTACTTGTTACTATGAAGTACATTTATAAATGGTGCATGCAGAATAATAGTATGACAATTATCTACATTCATATTTCTTGTATCTTGTAAGCTGCTCAGCATGCTTATTTCGTGTACCTTTTCCCTGCAATCTTATTCACTTGTCTTTCTCCTCTTTATGTATAGGACATCACCGCCACTTTCCATTGTTTTGGAAAACCTACTCCTTTCCATATCCTGTTCAATATTTCCACCAACCTTCATTTTGCACTCCGTCATCTCCTGGAGCCCCTATTTTCTTTAGTTTTTCTATGGTGTTTTCGACTTCTTCCCTTGTTATACCATCCATATGTGCAAGTTCAATTTCCCTGGTTCTCTCCCTCTCTGGCTTTGTCATTCTCCCTACAGAACCCCTATAAAATATCTTCTCCAATCCTTCGATATGCTCTTACTTATAGTTTTTCCCTTTTTTCTATTTTTATTTAAATACTTCAAGCTTTCTTTGTTCTTATTGCGCACATTTCTTCTTCCTCCACTCTTCTTCTCTCCGCCTTATTCCGTTTACACATTTCTTTATAATCCCTTAATGCCTCCTTATATATCTCTTTTGTATCATATCCATCTTTCCATCTTCTGAATTGCCTTCTTGCGACATTCTTTGGTTCATTGCATTCCTGAATTCGTTTCTCTCTTTTCGGTAGCCTCGTTCACTCTCCTAATCAGCTCATCCACCTCTTTGTCTACTTCGTAGGCTTCACATTCTATTTCGTTCGATTTTCCCCCGTGTCTGTCTTCTATACTTTCCTCTGTTTAAATCGTTTTTATATCTTACCCTCTCTCCACACGTCTTTCCTTTTCCCTTTATCCTTTATTTCTACCTCCAGTAAATATTTTCACCTGTTCCCACGGTTCCTCGTTCACAATTACATAATCAATCACTGATTCTCCTCTTCTCCTCGTCTTCGTCCACGTTCCCATTCAAAATTTCTAATCTCTAATTCTCCTTCGTCATATCTAGCAACTCTTTCCCTTCACCTTTCTCCTGCAGTTTACCCTCCAACTTTTGTTACAGCAATTTTTTGTTAATTTCCTGCTTGGCCCCAAACGTTTGTGTATGAAGGAAAATGCCTAATCATTAGCAAATGATTTTGGGGTTCAGCCTAGAAACGAAATTACTCATTCTTGAATCTTGAAGGTGTGATGGTTTTCTTTTAATTTTCAGGTCGAAAGATGGTGAACCTTTCATACCAGAACCACGCCACCGACAACAAGTCGACAAGAACACAGTGCAGCTAGTTCTCGATGGGATCAAAGCAGAGGACTCCGGCATCTACAGCCTCAGCGCCAGAACGCCCGTTGGAATCACGTCCAGGGACCTGGAGCTGAGGGTCACGAGTCCTAATGGCGGAGAGGAAGACCAACCGCCGGCCTTCCTGAGAAGACTGAACGATCTCTCGGTGAAGGTCGGCACGAGGACGAGGTTCTTGGTCGAAATTAAAACTGCTTCCGAAGTAACGGTAAGCGCGGCAATTACGTAATTGGTAAAGCTCGATCGCTCTGGTGGTAATTGAAATTCTTTTAATGCGCCAAGCAATTATCTGTCAATTTCGGCTGAGTTTATACGTAATATAGTCGCGCTGAGTGTTTGGGGATGCGGTATGTCAACAAACGCAGTGTGTTCTGAGGTGAACTTCACCGACAAAAGTGTGAAGCTAAATATAGTTTAGAGCGTTGGCTGTTAATAATGAGTGACATAAGCCGCTGCTGCTCTTTTCTAGTTGCCTAAGACCCCAGTGCGAGAATAACAAGCGATGGCTATGTTTATCCGTAGTTTGGCACGACTTGTTTTTGGTTGCTATTTAAATGCGGCAATGGTAGTGGTGTTTAGTTATAGGAAAACTTAATGTGTATGCAAACATAAAATTGTATATTCAGTTAATGTATTCTCTTTGCCCCAACGATGAGTACATACTGAAGTAAACGTTATGCTTTTAGCAACATAGTGGGATAATAATACTCTTTCTTCCTAAATATCTCCATTACAACATTTGGTGCGAGTTGTCTGTTAGGCATTATTAAGTGGACAGGATAAGCTCCAAGTAATAACTTTTGGGAATGTAACTTTTAGAATATGATAAAAAGCGAAATTTTCTGGAATGAACCTGTAAACATTTGGAACTCCCATAAACATTTAAGGGCCAGGCTGAAGATAATTGCATTTTCAAACAAATTTTCAAACAAAGATTGAAAAATAACCACACCATTTTAATGATAAACTAAGGATTGTATCCTTTAAAGCTCTTTAAATTTTCAGATCGAATGGTATCATAACGACCTACCTGTTAAAGAAGGTGAACGATACCGCTTCATAAACGAAGGAGGATTTCACTGCGTTGATGTGGCACCTGTAGTCGCCAAGGATTCAGGAAAATGGACTTGCGCTGCCCAAAACCTAGTTGGCCATGCGTCCAGTTCATGCCACCTTAACGTTCTAGGTACCCAATGACAATTGTTCGTTTCAATGAAAATCATTAACTTAACAATTTCTGTAGTTCCTAAAACATACAAAGCACCAGAGTTCATCGAAGAACTCCAAGCCATCCTTACAGATCAGGGTACCGTTTCTTTGGAGTGCAAAGTGGTCGGCGTGCCGACTCCTTTACTGCGCTGGTTCAAGGATGGGAAAGAGATCAAGGCCGGCGACGTTTTCGCTCTTACAGCCAACCCCGATGATCCCACCACGTTGGGAACGTATACTTGTGAAGCTGTCAACTGCATGGGAAAGACTTATTCCAGTTCCAGGGTTCATGTGGTTGGCCGTGGGAGCAGAGAAGGTTCTTTGAAACCAGCTGACAGGTAAAGTTATGACCTGAAATACTTGAAAATAAAAAGAACACGTTTTAGTAGTATGCCGACTGGTCCTCCACCGACTTATGTGCGAGATTTAAAAGACGAAACTATTAAAATAGGCGATCCACTATTTTTGTCCTGCCAAGGTACAAGAACATTTCCAGAAATCCTCCCATTTTTTCCTACCATTTCTTTCTGGTTCTAGTGTCTGTGCCACCATGGCCCAAATCCATAGTTTGGTACAATTCAGAAGGTCGCATCAACGATGATTCCACAGATGGTAGATACAGATCATTGGCAGATGGTTTAGGGGGCTACATGTTAGAAGTAAAACCCACTGAAGCTTGTGATCAAGGACAGTGGAAATGTGTAGCTACTAGCGATAATGGGGCAATATCGGTATCAACTTGTGAAGTAAACATGATCAGTAAGTCTCCAGCCTAAAAGTAATTCCATTTCTCATCATCCCATTTCACAATTTTCTTATGATTTGGTATGGAATGACTCCTAACAAATCCTATGTTTTTTTCATTGCAGTTCCAAAACATTTTCGAAAACCACGTTTTATGGAAAGCCTAAAAGCTGTACTAACAGAAGAAGGCTTAGTATCGTTCGAATGCAAAGTCGTTGGTTCTCCAACACCTCTTCTTCGATGGTTCAAAGACAACCAAGAGTTAAGGCCAGGCGACGTTTACCAACTTACTGGTACAAATTCCTTAGGTTCCTACTGCTGTATCGCGCGAAATTGTATGGGGGAAGCTTTCAGTTCCGCGGAGCTAACCGTTGAAGATATTCAAAACCAATTGAACGACGAAGAACGCGAGCAACTTCTTTCAAAGAGCCAAGCGCCTAAATTTATCCATGGCCTGAAGAGTTGTGAAGCGCGAATTAACGAAAACTTCAGATTTTCCGTTCAAGTGAGCATAGCACCTTTGCCGACGTTATCATGGTATAGAGATGATCAGCCAGTCGAAGTTGAATCGGATAAATACAACATAAATCAGGAAGTGAATGGCAGTTGTCACTTGGATATTACTTCTTTGGAATTTCTGGACCAAGCCGAATGGAAATGTGTTGCCAGAAACGAATTTGGCCACTCGATTACTTCTTGTTTTCTCAAACTCGTCATACCTAAGCATTTCAGAAAACCACGATTCCTAGAATGTTTAAGGGCAGTTTTATCTGAAGAGGGAGCTGTCAATTTAGAGTGTAAAGTTATTGGGGTACCTCAACCAACCCTGATATGGTATAAAGACGGATTGGAGCTAAAACCTGGTGATATCCATAGAATAACATCTGGCGAGGTAAGTGTTAACATATGTGTAACAGTTGATCGGTTTATTCATAGACCTATTTAGGATGGAACCTGCTGTCTTGGCACTTATACATGCGAAGCAAGAAATTGCATGGGAACCGTTGCAAGTTCCGCTTCTTTACTTGGATTTGAAGACCAAACAAAAACTAGGGCTGAACAACAAAGGATTGAGCTAGCTAAAGTGCCATCGCTATCAACTATTCACGAAGAACGAACATCGCAGTTGTACGATACACCTCAAGCTGACCTCTCTATGACCATCAATGATCACGGGGAACTGTCATTTTCTTTTGACGGAAAAGAAGTTTCCTTGTCATTGTATGAAACACCTGATATCACTGAGGATGAAGCTATTCAAATCGTTGAGATGTACGCTGAACAACTATCAGAACATGTTTCAGAACACAATATTGTTGAGTTACCTCCACTGAGGTTTACTAAGGAGACTTCAACATCAGGAAACTTAGTCATGGAAGCTGTGGTAGTTGACGTTTCTGATGATTACTTTACGTCAGCCGAAGAAGACTTGAGAACAGAAGCTGACGTCACCGAAATCTATTCGATAACCGACGAAGGCGCGAGGGCCTTGTCTCCAAATGGTGAGGCGCCGAAGAGGCCGCCCCGAAGAAAGGCCGACTCGCAAAAGAGCTCCAATTCTTATTACAGCCTTTCAAAGAATGCATCAGTCGATACCGACGTCGCAGATGAAAGCTTGGCCATGGATTCGGAATCTTATGGCGATTTTGAAAGCGCAATTAGTTCTGATAGGATCCGCGAGGAAGACATGGCGTTCCAAGTAGCTGCCATAACAGAAACGACCAGCCTTCCTGGTGATAGATTGCTGGAATCTCCGATCAGTCCACAGAACACCCACGAGATCGGTTCTGACTTGCGAGTTGACAGGGAGGTTGATGGAGTCAAACGAAAACGTAGAAAGAGAAAACAATCACGGCAATCCTCCCAAAGTTCTGATGACTCTTCGAGAGAAGGTTTAGGTGCCAAAAAGAAAGCTCAAAGTTTAGAATTAGGTGGTGATATATTCTATAGAGATGTGCAAGGCGAGGAAGGTGACGGTCTGATGATAGACCCAGAAGTAAACGCAATAAAAATGAAGGAATTGGCAGAAAAAGAGAAGGAGGTAGCAGAGAAGTTACAGCAAACGTTATCGGTTGTTCAAGAAAATCTGAATAAAGTCGAGCAGGAGCTTATTATACAAACTTCTTTAAAAACAACTGCCGCTGCTGCAAGTAGAAGCATTGAGGTACTTCATACTTTGATGCAACCTATTTATGATATGCAAACATTCTTGGTTACACTAGAACAGCAAGAAGAGCAAAGGGAAGGTGTGTCAATAGCAGAAATGATAGCGCCGCCAATCTTTGATTTACAAAAAGGATTATCTATAATAGAAAAATGCATTGAAATACAAGGAAAGGAGCATACACTAATCCAAAAGACATGTTTCAACATTTTGGATAAAGGGGGTAAACAGATACAAAGAGGACTGAAATTAATTGAAAATATGTCGCTGTTAGAAAAAGAGATGATACCAACAAACGCTGCCGGAAGAATTACGCCATCGAAGATAATTCAAGAAGTTCTAATAACTTTACAAGAAATGCAGAACGGTTTGGATAAATCTATTTTTATTATGAACAGCAAGATAGCTTTACAACAAGCTAAAAGAAAATCGCCACCTAGAGATCCAGTTGTGAAAGAAACTGATATTCTTGACACAGAAAGTGACATAGATATACTTTTGAGATTTGCTCAGCCTGCGTTTGAGTTGCAAGAAACGTTATCTGGAATTAAAGAAGAAATTTTGAAAAGTGAAAGTCGTGCATTTAGCAAAAGTGATGTTTATAATAAGATAAAACTTCATGTCGCCGAACTTGTTGATGAAATGGCGTCAGCAGAAAGACATGTCCAGAAACACAAAGAATCTAACGTTGACCAGCCGCTGTATTCGGCTCTAATTGAACAACTGACTACGCCAATTAAAGAAATTGCAAATAATCTTGATATCTTACCAACTATGCAAATTGCTGATAAATACGATGAAGCAGCAAAGCTGGATATGTTTGAAGAACCTACTGAGGAAATAATTAACATCCTATCCAAGTTGGGAAGGGACGTGACGTCAATCGAATTAAGTCAAGCGGAAACCAGTACAGCTGATGTTGTGAAAGAAGTATTTGATCAAGTTAGCCAGTTAATCTTCCAAAACGTTCTCCAAACAGTTCAAGATTTCCTGTACAACCTAGAAAATGCCCAGAAATCAACTACAGATACCATCGTTCTTGAAGCATTACGACAGATGGCATCTTTGCAAAAAGATTTGGCTGTGACCGTTCAAATAGCAGCAGAAGTTAACACCGAAGGTGCAGTGATGGTGTTAGAAAGATTATCACAACCTCTTGATATGATCAACAATCAATTACTGGATATTCCAACCTCACAGCCTTCGGATATTCTAGATGATATGGTAGCGTGCTTAAGCATTTTGGAAGACTGCATTGTCCTAAATGAAAGTATTGAAGAAAATGAAAACCTCTTGGTTTCATTTTCAATCCTTAAGGCCCGCGCTGGAGAAGTGAAAGAAAATGTTTGTATGCTAATTGAACCACCGATCGTGGAGTATCAAAGGCCACCATTACTGCAACACTTATCTGAAGAAAAGATCACAGATGAGGTTGTTGAAGAGCAGACGTCAGCACTTCCGGTTGCACCGATTGTCGAAGAAGATGCGGCGATTTCAAAATATGAAGACTTGAAGAAATGTATAGCTACCATACAAGATCTACCTATAATGGCTGAAGAAACTGAAGCAACAGATTCAGAAGAATCTAGTGGGAGGGCTAAAGCATTTGTTGAAACCGTCCAAGATCTGGAAAAGTTCTTGGTTACTCTCCAGGAGGACTCAGCAGTTGAGTCAGCAGAAAAAATACCAGCTGAAATATTCCAAGAAGCTTCAGAGGTGATCGATTGCGTGGAAAAATTAAAGAACTCCGCCATATTTGAAAAGAAAACAGACGAACCTGTTATAACCGTTGAAGATTTAGTTGAAATAAAGACTTTATCGGAACCATTACGTAGGTTAAGTAAAACAATTGATATTATAGAGGGCCAAAAGGAAGAGCGATTAAAGATATTCAAGAACCTTGAAGAACCGTTGAAAGCAATCGAAGATTGTGTCATTGCTTTAGCAGAACACAGAGTTTCTTTGGGCAATGTCGAAGAGTATCTTGCAAATGCTATTGAAATTATATCTTTAGAAAAGAATAACTTCGATATTTTATTGGACGATGCACGTCCCTTAATTGGAATAACAGATCATCTAAACTCAGTGAAGAATATTCTTGTGGAGTTACATGAAACGAATCTATTGGATGTTGGAAAATTGAAAACAGCCACAGAAATATTACAATTAGAATTAACAGATATCGAAACTAAACAAACATTGAAATTTATTAATAATGCAATAAAGGAATTGATAAGTTATCTTCAAGATACATTGTGCTCCCCCAAAATTGAAAATGAAGCAATTATTGATGTTTGTAAACTATCTGATAAATTAGAAAAGCAACTCATTTCATTAGTAGGGCAACCAACGTGGAAGGCGAAACATGTCGAAATTAAAAACTTGCAATTATCTTTGAATAAAATGGCGGAATCATTTTCCAATATTGAAACGGCGGAGATGCCATTAGAAACAATTGCATTTTTTGAACATTTACATCAGACATTACAAGTTGCACAAGAAGGCTTCGAGGAAATGCAAAGTCTTGATGTACAAGCAGCTATGCAACTGCTGAAAGAAAAGTCAAGTATTGTTGAAGATTTGAATAATCTTCTACAACTAAGTTCTGTACTTGCTCAGCCAATTCAAGAACAACTAAAAGAAGTTGTAACGCAGGCAACTAAAGTATTTGAAGTTTCCGAAGCTGACTTAGTCTTAACTACCACCGAAGAATACGTTATTCATGAACAAGAACATCAAAAAAGTGCGACGCCAAGCAAAGTGGATTCAGCAATAATTGTGGAGGAAGCTAAAACTACGTGTGTCGAAGAACAAATTATTGTTGAGGAACCAAAGGTTGTTACTGAACAATTAGATACTACTAGCGAACAAACCAACATTGTTAGTGATGAATCTAAAGCTACTAGTGAACAAACAAAAGCCGCAACGACAGAAACAGAACAACAAAAGGCAACAGAAGCCAAACTCGCTTTAGATACCTTATCAAATTACTTAATTACTATAGTAACCACACCCCCAGATGTTAATAATCCGAAGTTTGCTTTAATACGTACAATAACTGAGAAATTATTTACGCCATTACTACTAAATATTAAAAATACAAATCTGACAGAGTTGAAAGAAAGCGATGCTGAAGTAATTAAAAAACTGACTGTGCATATAGTTGCTATAGAAACAACTACCTTCGAAGATCAATCTAAAAGTGTGGCATCAAAGAAAGTTCTGGATGAATTGAGAGAAATAGCAGCACTAGAACTTGTACCCGCTTTGATTCCGTTAGCAACAATTTTGGAAGAAGCAACAAGATCATGTGTCGAAGACATCCATAGAATATTAGATGAAGAGGCTGAAATTAGGTTGGATAAAATGAAAGCTGTATCAAAAGTTACTGATATCGCGCAAGAGCTAGTGAAAAATGTAGCATCAATAAAGTATCCTGCAGTTGAAAAGACACTGATTATAAAACTGCAAAAGACACTTTACGGACTTCAAATGTCAATAAATGACTTAATAGATGCTGACTTAACTAATGAAGAGCATGAAGTCATTAAACAGTTAGAGCAATCCTTACGAAGTACAGATATCTTTATACTGAGTAAAACTGGTAGAGCTCCTAAAGATATGATTGGAATTGAAGAAGAGGAAGATGTGATAAACAATTTGAACGTACTTGATAAATTCATAAAAGAAAAGATCACATCAAAAACGTCTCTCTATTCCATGACTACAGAATTGAGTAATTTGGTTGTAAATTCAAAAGCAATTATTACCCAGATAAAAGATGCCTACCAAGTTCACTCAAAGGAACAACTAGTAGAAACCAAATTCACCTGCATCACACAAGCTATCAAACAGAGAGCCGAATTGGTGACAGAAGAAAGATCAAAAGAAGGAAAAGTAGCAATCATTTCTAATATTCAAAATTATCTATCACATTTGAAGCAAAACGCTTCAATTGTTTTACAAAAAGCGCAAGAAAATCAACTCACGGAAGGAGAAGCTAATTACGTTAAAGCATTGGAAAGCTGTGTAATTAATGTAGAAGAAGCAATTTCACAAGAAGTTGAAGTTAAAAGCACGATTGCCAAAGTCAGGCAAATATCGGAAGATATAAGTTCAACTGATATTACTGATTCTCCATTTAGGAAGGTGACACCTCACATAAAGGAGATGTGCAGAATTATTATTAGTATTTTAGAGGTTGCAAAAGAGGAAAGTGCGGGGTCTTCAGAAGAACAGACTGCACCAGAAATTGATGATAAACCTGAAGCAACACCAGAAGTTGAAGAAACCGTACGAAAACAACCAGAAATTCTTTCCACTGAAGAACCAGTAGATGTCGTCATTAAAATGGAAGAATCTAGCGAAGTTGAAACTGCTGTAGATATTCCCAAAGAACAAGTATATATCCCAGATATAGTGACGGAAGAAACAAAGCAGCAAATTGTTAGAGAAGCGCTGAGTGTACCAACAGGTGGTGTTACAACAGAAAAGGGGGAGCAACAAGTGCAAAAAGGCCAAACTACTTCAGTAGCACACAAAGAAGAAGAGCGGAATATGGAAGAAACAATTGTGAGCGAAACCACCAAAGAAGAACAAATCGAAGTAATAAGAGCTGGTGTCGTAGCATCAGAGTTATTAACGAAATCAGAAGGTGTAATTGGCATTGAAGAACAAATTGTCAGTACTGAAGAGGAAGAATCTAAATCAGTTGTAGTTGTAGAAAAACAACAAGTAACTGTTAGTGAACTTACAGTTGCATCTGTATTAGAAACAGACAAAAAAGCCCCAGAAGTTTTTAATGAACCAAACGCTGTTATTCAAGAACCACCATCAGAAATACCTACCGAAAATCAGCAAGAAGCCATTGGTGAATCTAAAGCTGAAATGGCATTAGAAATGGAGAAAATGGCAGCAGAAGGATCTGATGCAAGACCAACAGAATCAGTTGCCGCACCTACAATGAAGGAAGAAATGCCAGTAGAACAAATACCTTCACTACAAGAAATGAAGGAGATACCAATCAGTGAAGTGAAGAGGGACGAACAGATTGAAGAAAAAGCTGAGGAGACTAGGCCTACCATTCCTGAAAATGAAACGGCAGAGAAAGATAAAAAAGTAGAAGAGTTAAACGCAGCTGAAGAACAAGAAGAAGTGAAGAGCTCTTATTTATCAGTTCAGAAGGAAGCGATTGAAGATGAAAAACCGGTGAAGATCAGAGAAGATGAAGAAGAACCTATTCCATCTACTTCCGCTGCTGTCATCACTGAAGAATTTGCTGGTTTGGAGAATGAAACTGATGATATAAAACTTATTAATGCGCAACTGGAGAAAAAACCTACAGATGCCAAACAGCCAGTAATAAAACAACTAGACTCCATAAATAGTTTCTGTGTATCAAATGCCAATGAAGATGAAGTGACGCAAAAAGATAAGTTGCTGAGAATTGCTAGTATTGTATCGGTAATTGGAGAAACTGTAACTACTCCGGAATTAAAATTAATTGAAGAAATTGGGAGAATTCATGCCTTTGAAAGTTTGTTGGAAAAATGTGAGCAATCTATAAAAGCGGAAATATCTACAAATAAAATTGAAGATGAAATGGCTATAGAAATTAAAAGAGATTTAGCAGAAATAACAGAGAGGGAAACTTCTTCTACGAAACCATTAGTGCAAATATTTACACAATTGGTCCAAGTAATTCTAAATGAAGAAGGGGTCGAAATTCCTGTTGTCAAATCCCTGAAAATTTTGAAAGAATCAGTTTCAGTGATTGAAAAGGAGAAATTCAGTGAAACAAAACAATCAGCTATTACAGAATTAGAAAAATCAATCGTTGCAGTTGAAAAAACGATTCAAAGTCGATTAAGTGCAACTGCCCATTTGACCAAAGATGAAGTAAATGCAACAGAGAAAGCTGAGAAAACGCTAAGTGATATAAATTCATACTTGGTGACTGCACAAAATATTGCACATGAAGAAACATCTGCTTTCCCCAACGTTACAGTTGAAGCTGTGAAGACCTCAATTGAAGAACTCCGATTAGCGGTTGTAGCTATAAAGCAAGAATCCCAAGTTAAAGAAATTATGGAGCCTCTAGAAGAAACAGCCAAGAACGTCATCAATCTATTTGAAGGCATTCCTGAGGAACAAGCTTTAGCAACTAAATATTCAGAAACAGTGGCGGCTACTATACAAAATATGATCAGAAGCATCGTGATGCTGGACAAAACGAAATTGGAAGAACATAAAAGAGATATTTTTAATCATATAGGAAAGCAGTTGGTGAAGCTAGAAGAGAATATTGAGAAGGTAAAAAATGTGGGTTTAAAACACGACATGGCTTGCGTTTTAGAGGCTGGCGAGAAATGTATTAATCTTCTTAATGAATACGTATCACTAACTCAGAGTGTTAACTATGAAAATGTTGACAAAGAGAAGTCAAAACCTTTAGTAGTGGCTTTAAAAGAATTTCAAGCTCTGGAAGAAAATATTGACAAACATACGACTTTCACGCCAATCGTGGAACAACTAAAGAATATCAACGTAAACATATTTAAGTTGTTAGAAACAGTGGAACCAGTGGCACCTAAGGAGATTCCAGAATCTTTAAAGAAACTACAAAACATTCTTCAAGATCTCCAAGAAAATGTTTCTGGGCTAAGTGCGTCATCAAATGTTAAAGCTCAGAAAGTAGCAGTTCACGAAATGCCAAGACCATTAACAGCTCTTCAATTTATTGCAGAAAATATTCTTGTAAGTAAATGTGAAAAATTAACGCAAGATGAATTGCACGTTTTGGAAATTACGGCTGAGTGTATGCAGGACATAAACTCTATGATAGAGGAATCTGGTAGCGAATCATCTCCAGAAAAATTGTCCAAAATTGAAGAATCTGTTGGAAAACTTCAAGTTGCTGTTGCTAGTGTAAACCAAGAATCACAGATAAAAGATATATTGGAACCGCTTCAAGATGTATCAAGCAGTGTTGAAAAGATATTGGACAAAGAGAAGATTGCAGAAACTGAATTGAAGGAACAGAAATGTCTATCCCTCAAAAGATTTTCTGGTTGTATTGACAATTTAAATAAAGCTATTGCGAAATATATTGAACAAACTTTACCTGATGTGCAGATGATAGTTCTAACAGAACTAGAAAAGCCGTTGAGAGCTATTATTGAGACTATGAGTGATATGCCTGAAGATCAAATTACTAAGAAAGATATGCAGCAAATGAATCAGTTGACCGATTGCGTTGAAAATGTCACCAAAACATTAAAAGATAATGGACCACAAGAAAACGTTGATCAGTCTCTTCAAGAATTGAAGAAATGTGTAGCAAATATAACCATGTTAAAGGATGAAAAAGCGGAAGATATTCACGATGCTAAAGCAGAACATTCAACCATTGAATCAGCATCAGAACAATTGTCTGATTTAAAAGAAGCAATATATTTCGCTCATATGGTTTTAGAGAAACCCAAAACAATCGAAGATGTAACCCAATTAAGAAATATAAACACCCCTCTTAATGATCTATTTAAATTAGTATTAACAATAAAACATCAAAAAAGGGAGTTAAATTTATTCGCTGAATTACAACAACCTCTACGTCAGCTGCAGTTAAAACTACATGACGCTGTTAATGCTAAAATTGTAGAAGAAGAAATTCCAATCTTGGAAGCTATAGGAAAGGAATTTACGAACATAGTTGATATTTACAAAACGAAAGATATCGACGAACTTTCCCTGCAGGACTTTGCTAACCCGCTGTATATATTGCAAAATACAATAATTAGAGTATGTTCCAGAGTTGTTTTGAAGAACATTCCGGACGCTCAGGAATCGATTATTCAAAAAATTCTTGTACCATTAGATAAAATTGTTAAAGGAATAATTAAAATGAAGAGTAAAGCTAGTGAAAAGGCAATTATTTCTAAAAGTATCGCTGCTATCACCTCTGATACCAATCATATTCATACAATTATCGAAGTAAATCAATCTAATGATATTATGGCACAGTTTTCTTCATTAAACACGTGTTTTGCAAATGCTTCAAATTTATGTTCCTCAGACGTAGACTCATTAACTAACTTTTTGAAAGATCTACAGCAACCTATTGAAGAAGTTCGAGAAAAGCTCGAACCCAAAGAAACGTCAACAAATAAGCAAGATATCGCTAAAATAATTAATGATCTGGAAAGTCTCGTTAGTAACATAAAAGTAATTATTGCAGAAGATTGCACGTTGTGTGATATTGATAAATTTGAGTTAACTTCGCAATGTGTCAATCAACTAAAAACTACCATCCAGGATGTTATGATAAGTCAGATATCCGATAGAAATGACGTCCAAGCAATTGCAGCTATAAAACAACCATTGGTCACCATTCAAACCAAGGTTGAAAGTTTAAAATCATCAGTCCAGGATGTTCCTAAAGACACCCCTCTTTCGTCAGTTATCGAGTTGGCTGAGTCAGTTGCTGACATTAAAGACGTGCTATCAAAGGTTGAGGGTGCTATCACCACTGGTAAACCGGAGGACATACCAGAAGAAAGTATGGAAGCTGTGAAGATATTGAATGAACCTTTGCAGAAATTATCAGTTGCAATAGGTAAGTTGATCTTTGTTTGATTTTTGAGTTGCTCTTGATTTTGATTGGCCCTTTAGCAACATTTCTCCTCAGGTAACATAGGGATTGTAGAACAAAAACCCGTAATAAAAGATTTGGATAAAACGTTAATTTTAAAAGCTATTCGAGCTTTTAAGTGTTCCATGGAAGTAACACAAAAAGCTGACGTAAAACACCTCAAACTAATCGTGGAGCATCTTCAACCACTGAAAGTACAACTTGAAGAAAAAGAAGAAATTATAAAGCAAGATCTAGGAGAGAGGAAAGATGATTTGTCAACCAATGATATGTTGAAGTCAACAGGGGCATTGCTAAGAGAGATTCGCAGAATTGAAGAAAACATTAAGAAATGTGCGAATCCTGTAGAAAGAGTAATTTTAAAAATCCTTTTTGAGTTGGACAAACCACTAGCAAGTATTGAAGGAAACGCAAAATTTGTTATTGAAATAATTGTAAACCATGCTGTTGACGATATCAGTGATACTACGGCTGACACCTTAAAATCAATCAGTGTTAATTTATCTGAAGTAACTGGATTATTGGCGAATATTAATAATAATTCTGATTTTTCTCAAACTAACATTAAGAATATTTTCCATAAATTAAAAAGTCTAATCGCAAATTTGGACTTAGTTACGTCCTTCCCACTAGATACAATTTGTTTAGAATTTCTGAATTCTTCATTTGTAGAATGAAGAATTAATTCATTTTAACGTGAATAGAATTAGTAAAATGGTTATGAAAAAAAAATCGAAAAAACCCTTGGAGCCAACTTTGTTTTAAAAAATATATATTTATTTTTTTTACTTTAAATGTCCAATAACTCTTAAAGGTTGCGACTTTGGCCAAATGTATGTTTAATAAAGTAGAGGAACCCAAGAATGTAATGATATACAGGGTGTTCTATTTAAAAAACTCATGTTGCATAGCGTCTAGAAGAAATAATAACAGTATGTTATGGGGGAGACTAAGCATTACCGCATCACTATGTTACGCTAATGTAATTTTTTGTAAAAAGTGTCCAATAACTCCTAAACGGTGCGATTTTGGTCAAATGTATGTTTAATAAAATAGACCATAAATTCCATAAGGAATCTAAAAGTGTAATAATATATAGGGTGTTCCTATTAAAAATCTAAAATTGCATAGCGTCTTGAAGAAATGGGACACCTGCATATATGAAAATACTTCTAGAAGAGATAAAGACTGAAACCATGCAGTTTTTATTTGAAACTTCTTTACCTAAAAGGATTAGAAATGGTAGAAGTATGGACAACAAAGTAATTGTGTAACGGACAGCTGGACGGACTGGCAGACGGACGGACAGACCAATGGCCAAAAATGGTACCATTAGTTTTAGAATACCATAATTCGCCCTGATATGTCAAAATCTCACCATCAAAATTTTGGACCGAATGCATTACCTACTTTCTCTTTATATGAGAAAAAGTAATAATTGGATGATCTGAGAAGTACTTAATTGTAGGCAAAACGTCAATACCGTCAACCGTATATGATTTACATACTGTGTTCAAAAAATATGGAAACCCGAATTTGTAATAAGACTAAACTGCCATTTATTTCATGAATATTGAAAAATGCCATAAAAAGTTAATTCTAGTGGTAATAGGAAATATAGATATGTAGTTTGAACGTTGTATCTCTTTGAAAGTTTTTATACATTATCTGGCAGTAAGGGCGAGAAACAAATCATAATAGGTTGCGGCGTCACTGAAGATACTGAATATTGATTTAGTTTATATATAGTAAACTGAATTGAAATGTGTGCTTTGAATATGAAATTTGTTTTACCTCCAATTAATCCATAAAAGGGGAATTCTTCTACCATACTTTTTACAGTTTTTTTTACAGTTTACCAGTTCAATATATCATGTTCTCTGTTTTCTATTCATATTATTTTGGTCTTGTTCTACTCCTCGTAGCTGCTAATCTCAAATGATCCTATGTATTCCTACGTAGGTCTTGTAGTAAATTCGGTTGCTTCTGAGTTATTATTTTTATAGCAGATCTGGTCATTCCACCAATCAGCATCAAGAATGGCTTTAAAATTTTAATACTCCTATTTATATTGACACCCTAGGTTTAAGTTGGAGCTATAAACCACTAAAATGACGGTTTTACGATGTTTCCGTTTTGGCTAAAGGACTTTAGGGTGATTTTAGATTGGATCAAACTCCAAATAGCCTGAAACTTACTTTAAAAGAAGCAGGGTTTTAGGTTAGTCATAATGTGTTGCATTTATTCTGATAACAAAAACAGCAAACCTACAAAATATCTGATACACAACTTCACAAGTAAAATGTAGTGACGGTGTATTACACAGTTAGATTAAGAAGATGTAATCGAATATATAAATAATTTTTTCAGTAACTAGTAAAAAGAAACTGGCCAGTAAAAAAATAATATTTATTAATTTATCATTAATTAAAAAATTACGAAATAATTTACTAACTCAGAAAGTGATTTCAACATCCGCAAAAAAACGTTCATTGTTTTACATAATTCATGTGTCATTTTTCATGTTATTTACATATTTTTATGTATTTGTCATGTTTTGCAGTACAAAAATAGATGTTTCTACATAACAATTATTGCTTTTGACATAACCGTAAACCACCGCACAAACGTTATTTTGACATGTAGACGTGAATTTAAGAACTACTAACCCACATCACTCACTGACCGACCCGACCCTGCGTACCAGCCTGCGACGCGTACGTACCTACCTGCGCTGCGTACGCATGCACACCCATTCTCTATACAGTGCGAACATAAATGCCCCCCCCCCCCCTGCTAACTTTTGAACCAGTGAAGATAGGAACATGAAACCAAAGCGGTATTAAATGGTATAAAG
>JAWQRJ010000798.1:0-18327 GCA_033557515.1 Diorygopyx duplodentatus | reverse complement strand
CTTTAATTGTGAAGTCTACATTATCGGACCGATTCCTAAATGTAATGAAATATTTTTAGTACTAAAGCGTTCAGTTCAGAATACGGGTATGTTGTTTTAATAATCGCAAATTATTCTTAAAACATATAACTTCCAAAATAGATAATTTCGTAAAAATATGTGCTTTTTAGTTATCATTAATTATTGGAAATCCTTTTGTACAACTAATGCATATTCTATTTTATTTTAATGTATTTTTATTTCTGTTCTTTTCTAATCATAATTTTTGAAAACTGTTCTTTTGTACTTTCATTGTGAAGTCTACAATGTCGGACCGATTCCTAAATTTAATAAAATATTTTCTGCATTAATGCGTTCAGTTCAGAATATGGGTATTTTGTTTTAATAATCGCAAATTATTCTTAAAACATACAACTTCCAAAATAGATAATTTCGTAAAAATATTTGCTTTTTAGTTATCATTAATTATTGGAAATTCTTTTGTACAACTAATGCACATTCTACTTTATTTTAATGTATTTTTATTTCTGTTCTTTTCTAATCATAATTTTTGAAAACTGTTCTTTTGTACTTTCATTGTGAAGTCTACAATGTCGGACCGATTCCTAAATTTAATAATTAATAATCGCAAATTATTCTTAAAACATACAACTTCCAAAATAGATAATTTCGTAAAAATATTTGCTTTTTATGAGGGTTTTGTTATCATTGCTTATTCGAAATTATTTTGTAAAACATTAGCATATTCTATTTGATTTTAATGTATTTTTATTTCTGTTCCTGTCCAATCAGTTTTGGATTCAGTAGTAAATGTAAACGTATCATAATTTTTTAAAACTGTTATTTTCTACTTTAATTGTGAAGTCTACAATATCGGACCGATTCCTAAATTTAATGAAATATTTTCTGCGTTAAAGCGCTCAGTTCAGAATATGGGTATTTTGTTTTAATAATCGCAAATTATTCTTAAAACATACAACTTCCAAAATAGATAATTTCGTAAAAATATTTGTTTTTTATGAGGATTATGTTATCATTAATTATTCGAAATTCTTTTGTAAAACTAATGCATCTTCTATTTGATTTTAATGTATTTTTATTTCTGTTCCTTTCCAATCAGTTTTGGATTCAGTAGTAAATGTAAACCTATCATAATTTTTGAAAACTTTTATTTTCTACTTTAATTGTGAAGTCTACATTATCGGACCGATTCCTAAATTTAATGAAATATTTTCTGCGTTAAAGCGTTCAGCTCAGAATATGGATATTTTGTTTTAATAATCGCAAATTATTCTTAAAACATACATCTTCCAAAAATAGATAATTTTGCAAAAATATTTGCTTTTTATGAGGATTATGTTATAATTCATTATTCGAATTTCCTTTGTAAAACTAATGCATATTCTATTTGATTTTAATGTATTTTTATTTCTGTTCTTTTCTAATCAGTTTTGGATTCAGTAGTAAATGTAAACGTAGCGCAATTTTTGAAAACTGTTCTTTTGTACTTTAATTGTGAAGTTTACATTATCGGATCGATTCCTAAATTTAATGAAATATTTTCTGCGTTAAAGCGTTCACTTCAGAATATGGGTATTTTGTTTTAATAATCGCAAATTATTCTTAAAACACACAACTTCCAAAATAGATAATTTCTTAAAAATATTTGCTTTTTATGAAGATTATGTTATCATTAATTATTGGAAATTCTTTTGTACAACTAATGCATATTCTATTTTATTTTAACGTATCTTTATTTCTGTTCCTTTCTAATCAGTTTTGGATTCAGTAGGAAATGTAAACGTAGCATAATTTTTGAAAACTGTTCTTCTGTACTTTAATTGCGAAGTCTATATTATCGGACCATTTCCTAAATTTAATGAAATATTTTCTGCGTTAAAGCGTTCAGTTCAGAATATGGATATTTTGTTTTAATTACGTACAAATAATAGACAATGGAAACAAAACAATCGACTAATAACAATGCAACCCCATATGCACTTTTTCTCCATAAATATCACCATTAAATGTGACCAGTCGTCACGTATTTCTTCATTATTCAGTAGTCCTAACTTATCATTGCAATAACATTATAAAAACAGTGACCTTTATAATGCTCGGTTGTTTATAAATACAAACAAAGTCACTGATTACTTCCCTGCTATATAAGCAAGTTTAAGTAGATAGATTCCGAGAAAAATCATTTACAAATTGACGTGCATTTGCATACAATAGCCGACTTTGAATTACTAACATGCATTGGTACGCCTACTTCTAAACAACTGCTTCTATCAATTCTTACTCTTTACACAATAATCAGTGAACCAAAAATATTCCTTTGGGGTTTCTGGATCATTATTGATTTAATTAAAATTTTATGAAAATAATGGAACTATTTATGAAAAAAATAATAATGTTTAAACCGTAATCGCGATTGCCGCAACGAAATTTTTGCTTAGTACAGGTGAGAGGTTGACCTTCGGGGTCCATATTTTTCCCTGCAGACCGTTAAAGCTGAGCAACAATGGGACATTACGGTAAAAATTATTTTCCCCCCTCTCCAAATCGTAGTTCACGGTGACATATCTAGGCCAGCCAGACATTAGAAACGGATATACGGTGCGTTTTTACGGCTTTTACGTTTGATGGTGCGTTGATGTTTTCTAACGAATTGCGAAACGATTGACATGCTAAAATATCGTAACGAATTTTCCGCTTTTACGGTAAAAGTTTCTTTTTCCTGTTTCTCTTACTGATTGTGCGATTAATAAAACTTCCTTCTTAGTTTGATTGCTTCAACTAAAGAAGGATTATACATTAACATATCTTGTCATGCAATTGTAGATACGTATTTATATAGCGCTTATTTTTCTGCACGTAAACAGAACTGTTGGTTTCCATAAAAAGCGGTGAGAATGGATTTAAACATGTTAATTTTAAGATCAATTATTCTTTCCTGGAAAGCTAATACCAGATAATAATTCAAAAATAATCTAGATTTATTTTACTGGAAGGGAACGGAAGTTACCTTACTTATTGCCATTACATATATAAGAGATAATCAGAGAGTATTTATTCTTCTTTTGATAAAATAGTGAATAAAGGTAATATAAATAATAAATATTTTTAATAATAAGGTGTTTTAATAAAGGTTCCTACTTGAAACACAGCTGCCTTTGATGGACAAGTCATCTATGTGAAGTCGCCTTAAAGTTGGTTACAAAGAAAGTTACAAGAAAAATAACTAGAATAACTAGATTTGTATTTGAGCACCCGTCATCAGTTTTCGCAGTTTTTGCTGCAATATCTGAATTAATTCCCAGTCATCAGCACTGTGTGGTCAGTGATTTTGGCGCAATTTTAGTCGTAAATTGATGTAAAATGTTTATGGTTAGCGCAGAACATTGAGATTAACCTGCGGGTCCATTGAAGTTCCTAGATGTAAAATCAAAATCGACAGAACTTGCAACTGAAGTGATGTAAAGATCATGCAAGTGCTCTTAAGTATAAAGCATAAAGCTGGAGTAAAAAGAGCACATTTTGAACATGAAAGGTCACTGATGAGTACAATATTATAATATTTCGTTTGCTTGATGTATCTCAAGAACGAAAAGCAAGCTTGCCTTAAACATTCTTTTCTTCGTATTCTTTGCATGATTTCTTTTCAGAAAGACGTTAATAAAAATTGTTAATAGTAGAAATGGAATCAAGGAATAGCTATGAAAATAATTAATAATACTTAGGAACCCAGGAAAGCTCGGTGAACCAGGAATTTAATCTTTATTGATTTTTAATGCATGTTATTAAAATAGCTGTTATTTTTTACATTGAATAACAGTTACAACTACTACAGGTCAAATAGCAGTTACAAAATAGGAGATTTCTGAATAACAACACATTAGTACCTCAAAAATCTAATGCAGTTTAAGTATACATCAAGAAAGAAGCGAGATTAAAGTTGTATGAAACAATTACAGTGCCACATAACCTTCAGTCCACAAGGCAATATGTAAGAGAGGAAGGCTAAAGAAATCTGCGGGCAAAGAACATGATGAAACTACAGATTTACTCATTGTGTGTAACAACGACGTTATTTTCAATGAAGACTAAGTGAATGAGAATAAAGATTCTACATGTGATTTGACTAGTTGTTAAACATGGTGAAGCATAAACTGGCAAACCCGAAAATAATTGATTTAAGAAAAAACTTGCACAGAAGGGGACAGAAAATTACACCATTCGTTTTTGGTGTGATGAAGGTTTTCAAGGTCATTTAGACGTCAACATACTTTTTTTAATGGCAACCCCGTACTTTTGGAAGTAGATTAACGTTCTACGTAAAAATATAATTTTTTTTTGACTCAAATCTTTTTGGAGTCTCATTTCATTGGTATGTGACCAAAAAGCATTCATAATCATCGTTACTTATGAAGAACTTATGCAGAAAAATATTCCTAAAGTAATTAGCTTAGTTTTAACAGGAGAGCAACCTTTATTTCATAAGTTCAACACTATTCTAATGTGAGCTTACATTCTGCCTAAGTTTTTCTGTACTAAATATCCAATGTTTGTTTACATTCTGTACACCCATTTAAAAGCAGATATGGTAGGAGGAATAACTTGTAGGAATAACCAGGAATAACTTGTAGGCTTTGAATACTCGATACAAATGCTAGATTGTTGATTGTTTGAAAAATTAAGAAGAATTGCTACTGGTTTGTGTTGGGGTGCTACAATCAACAAACTAATCAACGTATTTCTGTAATTATACATTAATAACAACATGAAAAAAGTAAATGATTTATTTAAATAAGTACTCATCTCTTTTTTCTTTACCGTTCTCTTGTTTCTTTACGTTACCATATTTCTAAACTATTCTGTGTAGTTTTTGGAGATTAATTTGTTATTGGATGGTTTTTATTGATTTTTGTCCTTAACATTTAATTTTATATCTATTGTCTTCAGGTGTGTTTTTTGTGTTTTTCAGTTTTTGTTTTCTTTTCTCTAATGTCGTTATTCTTAGTTACGTTTATCGTGAGAACGTAAATAATGTTTTACCGATTAATGTTTATCCTTTTCTTCCCCTCGACTCTCTGTTGTTTTCTCTGATATGTTCTTGATTGTGTTTATTAATTTTATTGTGTCTTTAATGTGTTTATTATTGTGTTATTAATTATGTTCCCTGTTTTTTCATTGCTTGTTTCGTTATGTGTTTGTATTGTCTCTGTATAACGTGTATGTGTCTATTTTTGGCTTTATTTGACTGTATTTGATGTGTTATTTCGTTTTCCTGAACATGTGGTGATCTTGTGTTACGTTCATTTTTGAAAAGTGTCCATGAAAAGTGGGATTTTTAAAATGTTTACTTGTTTACTCATTCAAACATTCTATCCCATTTCTTTTATTTTTGGATGTATCTATTTCGTATGCTTCCAGTATTTCTAATAGATAACCTTTGTTTTTGTAATGTAATATTTTTCTATCTATTATAGGGCCTAATTCGTGTGAATAAGTGAGAGAATGTGTCCCGAATGCGACATTTTTCAGTATGTTTGTGTTCTTTTATCCTTTCTTCCAGTTTGCTTCGCGTTTTTCCAATGAATATTGCTCCGAAACTATGAAGATATTCAGATTCTGTTCATTTTGTCTATTTTGTCTTTGCATTTGTGAGGCTATTTCCTGTCGTACGGTTGGTCTTAAAGGAAGCTGTTACCTTGTGGTTGTGTAATAGTTTTGGCAATTTCTGTGAAACGTCTTCTTGAAAAGTAAATGATCTGTGGTTTTTTGTGGAATCTTTGGAATCTGTGGAATCTTGGCATTTTTTGTTATGGTTGTCTAGGCTAATAATATTTCTTACGTTACATTAGCTACATTTTATTTTGTTTATCATTTTTAGAACTGTATTTTTATTGAAGTTATTACTCTCTGCTATTTACAATATTATCCCCGTCTCTTTTTTAATTGTTTCTTTGTATATTAATGTTGTGAACATTCTATGTATGTGGGATTTGACTGTTGAAATATTTTTTGGGCAATATGATGTTGGGAGTCAAAAAGTATTTTGGTGGCCGCTATTTGCGTTGGTTTTTATGGACTCATTATTTTCATATTCTATTGCAGTGGTTTCCAACCCTTTTGTACCTTCGCCCCCTTTTTCAAAAAAAAATTGTTGTGTCCCCTTCAATTTTCGTAACAATGTAATTTCACAAATACTGTCCTGATATAACAATTTATTTAATGGGTTAGAAAACCATATCATATTTTATATAAAATAGTTTTTATACATGAAAAAATATTTATTTATTATAAGTACACATTGATAATTTTACTGCATTTAACAAACCATACAAAATTGCAGAAAAAAATACATGTTTTATTCAACTTTAATGCAATATTAATGCGATGGTTGGGCTTGTTTTTGAGCTTAAATTTTGTCAAACTTTGGTGTCATTGAAGATATCGCTATTCTTAGGTCATTTTCAATCACTAAACGGGATCGATACTTTGTCTTTAACACGGCTGCAGCAGAAAACCCAGTTTCGCATAAGCAAGTGTTACTTATTCATCTTTCTTTACTCGTAGCCAAAACGTAACAATATTATTTTCTTGTTCAAGTATCTGCTTTAATGTGCTGTCATAAGTCGATTATCATTTCTTGTTCTGATGTCGAAAGCCCAAAAGCTTCATACTTCTCAATCAAAAACGGATTTATTATCCATTCATATTTCGACATGCCTTTAAAATCTTGGTCAAGTGATTATTAATACAAACTTTACTTCCATCTATTTCATCTGCAGAAATAGGGTTATTTTAAAATTGGGAAACATGTCAAAATTATTATTTTTCAAATTTGTTATCCAGATTCCCAATTTTTTCATAAATGCAGTAACCTTATCTTTCTGCATTAGAGCATAAATTTGAGGCCCTTGCATTGATTTATTTAAAGTATTGAGTTTTTCAAAAATATCCACTAAATACGCAAGTTTTACAAGAAATTTTCTGTCATACAACAAGTTTGCTTTATCTCGGTTATTATCAGTCAGAAATATTGTAATCTCTTCTTTTAATTCAAAAATCCTTCGAAGTATATTCGAACGAGAAAGCCAACGTACCTCACAATAATATATTCTTCTTATAATATAGTTATTATAAGAAGTGCTCTATATTCTGGACCGATGTCATCACACAATTTTGCGAACATCCTTCTTCTTAATGGACTGTTTTTAATAAAATTTACAACTCTTATAACAACTCCAAATGCTGTTAGTAGATACTCACTCATTTGTTTTGAAACAAATGATTGTCTATGAATCATGCAATGTGTCCAAATTGAACTTGGAGACACCTTTCGAACTAGTGCCTTTGACAAGCGTTTTTTCCTGCCATAGATGGAGGTCCATCTGTGCATAGCCCAATAGAGTTTTTCCACGGAATGTCATTTTCATTAAAGAAATTATCATATTAAAAACTTCGCTTGCTGCAAACATATCTTCTCTAACATCAGTTTGGACAACATATCTTACATATGTATACAATGTGCATCTTTAAGTACATCTATCGCTCCATCTATTTGCAACGCGAAATAAGATAGTTTTAGTTTTTCTATTAATTCATCGCAAAGATCTTCAGAAATATCGGAAATTCTTCCCACCCTATTATCTGCAAGTGGGTTTTTTTTGTTCGGTGTATTCAAATGTGATATTTTGGTAATAGCTGCATGCCCCCCTTACAACAATTTTATGCCCCCCTTAGGGGGCGCGCCCCACAGGTTGGAAACCACAGTTCTATTGTATATTCAAAGTTTTTGTGGATACTGTTAATTTCCTTTTCCTCTCTGAAGCACACAATTTTTGTATGAAACATGTTTTTCTCAAACGATTTACTTTCGAGTTATTCAGGTTTGCCAAGTTAAATGGTTCACCCCAAATTTTTAAAACATTTTACTGATGATATTATTTCATTTCATTTCTTAAGCTAATTTTTATGGAACTAATATAATTGCTTGATTTTAAAAATCAAAGATACTGATACATTTCAACATTAATACCGATAAGTAGGTACATAACTTATTGGTGCTTTTAGAATAAGCTGCATTAATGTAGATGAAACATTGTGCACTAACGGTAAAGTATCTTCTATGGAGATCCACATCAAATTTCGTGTTGTGGTTTCAATATTGAAATTAAGAAGCTGTATCTAAATTGCAGTTCCTGAAAGATTATCCCACGTTAACTGATTCTTATGCACCGTCTTCGGTTCTCTCCTTCACTAACGCTTTATTCACATGATTTCCAAGTGCAAAAAGGAAAAGCCGACAATCGCAATAAACAACAGGAAGCGGCGCTACTCTGTGTGGACCCAATCTGCCCACCTGTGGGAATGTATTACCGATTAATTTTAATCCTTACTGTATTTGCAAACGTCATCGTTAATTAAAGAAACCAATAACTACAGCGGCACCCAATCGTTTACACTGCAAGACGCATCGAAGACTTGTTGTTTTCAATTAGTACTGTCGAATACAGCACTGGTTCAACAACAGTTTTCCAAGAATATAACCGTATCAAAATTGTTAGAATTTCTACCATAATCTAACATCATTATAGACAGTTGTTTTGGCATCATTTTAGACACAAGGACCCTCTTTGGGTAAATCAAGTAGGCGATCGGGAGTTGCGGAATGATTTTAGCACGTTGGTGGTACATAGAAATAAAATCACTACTAGCACTAGAATAAGAGGAGCAAGTGAGAATAAGTTGATGGGAACCATTACCATTGTAAACCCGGGCATATTCAATTAATTCCTTAACTGTTCGAGAAAGAGAGGAAGCAATTTGTCCTGTTATACGCGCTCGTAGGTTAAGTTCAGTGAGTCGGTTCGGAGCCGTTACCAGTACGGAGCGTCCATGAGCGGCACATATGAGATGTAAAGGTCGCCGACGGTAAGAATTTGCGTTTATGGGAAACACTCGCATTCCTTCGTATAATATGCGCGCGTTCCTGCGCTTATAGGATGTAATAATAGCAATAGGCACATCACTGTCCCGGCACGAACATGAGCCATATTATCGACAAGTTATGACCGTTTTGCACGAGCTAGATATGCCGTATATGTTTTAGAGGTTGGATATTAGCTATTTTCTATGTTCTATCGTTGCAAATGATTTTGGACCAGCCAGACAAAAAATCTACAAAGTCCTTTACGACCCACTAAACTAAATACACAGTCGATTTTGTGACCAGTTTGTATTGAATAAAGTGGAACTGACTTTGGAGTTGAATATTGATGTTCTTAGATTCATTTATCAAGCTTTCGTTCTGTCTGTCCTATGTATATCCCTGCACAGTTGTTGCAATGACATGTATATATCCCCCTTTTTTCTAGGATAGGAATTTTTACTTTATAGTGGGAGAGCATGTTAAAACACTTTATTGTTGGCCTTGTAAGCTGGACTTATTGCGAATTTCTTTGGCTAAAATGTTTTTGGCTAATTAGAGTCGTTAAATCTTATATTAAGGGCTTATATATGATAGCATTGTTAAAATCGGTAGAAACAGCAGTAGAGTTGTTGTTTTTAAACTTGTTATATAAGAGATCGTTTCTAATTAATCGTCTGGATCTTATTTTATTTATTATGCTTCTCTGAAAACAATTATTTACACCTATTATATATTGTATATTGTATTATGTAGTTAATTTCGCAAAGACCATATAAGGAACCAAAGGGGATTATTGAGGAAATATATGTCGGTTTTGTATATACGTCAAAGAAGGGAATGTCATTAATGATAGTAATGGTATGATCAAAGAAATTTATTTGTTTGTCCTGTTAGAAGAAAATAACTAAGATCTGTTTGATTGCTATTCCATATGCAAAAAACATCGTCAACATAGCGTACCCATTTAACCATGTCTTTCGTGAAAGGGTTTGAGGTGTTCATAATGAAATGTTTCTTAATATGGTCGAAATAGTAAATTGAGATGTAAATCGATAGTACTGTGTATATTTTTGTGGTATTTTTTTGAAGTATAATTAATAGTATGTAATTTTGTTTCGTCTCAAATCGGAAAACTTACCCTAAATTAAAAGCTAGCCTGTCGATAATTAGGAATTCACCCCGAAACCCACCCCGAAAACGTACTAAATCTAAATAATAATATATGCCAGAGTACTAAGCAAATATACAGGGTATTCCAGCACAGCGGTTACAAACAACTTTCAGGAGAGATAGAGTACGCCTAGACGATGGGAAATCACATAGGAATGCATGGTCGGAAACGCATTCCTGGCGCGGTAGTGACGTCACAAAAAACAAAAAAGGAAGGACACGAACAGGGTGGGAAATCGCTGAAAAGCGATCGCTGTCTCTTTTTGTTTCTTCTTATTTCTCTTAATGTGGATAAAAAAAGAAAAAAACCTGCAAAGACACTATTGTGTCTTTGCAAGTTGTTATTTTTTTGTCTTTCGTTTTGTGGTTTTAGTGAGTGGTGGATTTTTGTTTGATTTTTTAAAATTTCTGTGACTTTATTTTTCTTTGTTCTTTCTTTATGAATATTTTTAGATATTTTTTTATCTCGTTGTATTGAGGGTGTTGAAAAATTGAAGGGAAGAATTCTACTTCGATACTACTCATAAAAAGATTGTTTGTAACTGAAAAGGCGAATTTATGGCTTAAATTAAGTACAGTAGACCCCACTGTTGATACGTTCCATGTTATATGAATCCGTGTTGTACGAGTCACTTAGATTATACAAATAAATGAACCTCTCACAGACCAAGCGATTAACCTCTATGTTATATTTAAAATAGCTTTCTGTAATAATCAGACTTAAGACACTACATGAAAATATTTTTTCTGGCTGTTGCATAATAAATGTTTTTTTTTCAGAAAGAATGTATAAAAATTTGTCAATGTTTTTTACCTTTCCTTTCATGGGGTTAATAGATCTGGCTAATGAGCGACTCAAATACAATTTACTTATGCATAAACATAGACTTATGCAAAGATGCAAAATAAATATTTAATATGTAAATGTTAAAATATTTGTTATTTCGCATCAAAACAAACAAATATTCAAATTAGAAATTTTAATTAAAAGTTTTCTTATTTATTTTGCGTTAAGTAAAACATTCATATTAATTATTGGAGTCTCATTCTTTTACCGTGTTATACGAACCTCTTTTTTCGTGTTATGTGAACACGGTGACAATTTTTCCGCCGTGTTCTACGAAGCCGTGTTATACGGGATCTACTATAATTGAGTTTTTTCTTTATTAAAATTTATATTAGTGAGAATTTGAAATTGATTTTCAAATGCTTTCTCTTTTCAGTTTTCATCAGGGTTCTTGGATAAACGTAATATTGTTGCTTCCTTAAGTTTGTATTATTTCTTGTAATACCTGTCTATTTGTAGATATTTTTTACTCGATGGATTGCTGACGAAGTCTAATCATAATTGCAAATTGGTTAAAATTTAAATATGAACTTTTCTATTTATTTGCTTTATTACACATACATAAGCACAGACAGGACGTAAGCTTGATAAACGAATCAAAGAACATAACTCCAAAATCAGTTCCACTTTGTTTAAACATTCAATGCAAACTGGTCACAAAATCGACTATAAAAATATGAACATTTTACACGAAATAGGGAAAGGTCGAAGAATGGATCTCTTCATACAAATGGAGATCGAACAACACAAAAATAATAGTACTAACCTGCTTAATAAGCAAATAAACTTCGACTTCCCTTTTTCAGTTTTATTTTGAGTTCCTGAAGTGTCTGTCGTCTTGCATGTCACTGTTTTTATTTATATTCTTATACTTTAGTTATTTATTTTTCGTATTCTATGTTTGGGTTTTATATTTTGCTCTACTATTTCTTTCTTCAGTTCTAAAATATTTCACGCAAATGTATTTTCTCACGTTTTATAATCAACTGTTGGGGATCACTCACACGACTTTCTCTCACCTAACCCCCCGACCTATTTTAAGACTAACTTCTAAACGGTGCGACATTGGACATACGTATGTTTAATAAAATAAACCATAAATTCCATGAGGATCCCACAAATGCAATAATATACAAGGTGTTCCATTTAAAAAACTCAACTTGCATAGCGTGTAGAAGAAATTGGACAGCCTGTATATATGAAGATAATGTTATGTTATGGGGAGGGCTAAGTAATGTAAATTTTATTGAATTATTTTTCCTGAAATACACTGTAAGAAGGCTAGGATTCGCATTGCCGCACCGCTATGTTAAGCTAATGTAATTTTTTTGTAAAAAATGTCAAATAACTCCTAAACGGTGCAATTTTGGGCAAATGTATGTTTAATAAAATAGATCCTAAATTCCATAAAGAACTCAAAAATGTAATAATATACAGGGTGTTCCATATAAAATATGAAGTTGCATAGCGTCTAGAGGAAATGTGACACCCTGCATGTATAAAATACTTCTAGAAGCGAGAAAGGCTGAAAGCATGCACCTTTTGTTTGAAACCTTTTTAACTAAAGTGATTAGAAATGGTAGAAGTGTGGATCATAAACTATCTATCTAACGGATATATGGACAGACTGACAGACCAATGGCCAAAAATGGTACTATTAGTTTTATTATACCAGAATTGGTCCAGATATGTCAAAATCTCACCATCGAAATTTTGGACCGAAACCATTACGTTTCGTTTATATGGGAGAAAGTAAAAATTAAACAGGTTTTATTTCGCTTTAAAAGTTGGGTCATATACAGCTTTTTAGTGTACACGTTATTTTATTAGACTGCGCGTCTCGCTTAGTTTTATGGTTTTTGGTTTTATGGTTGTAACATTTTAATCCATTTTCACTTTTTTGACCTTTTGATGGGGATATGCTTTCACTTACTTTATCTCTCCTTTCTTTAGATTTTCTCATTTATCTGCAAATAACGTTTTTATTTTATTTTAATTTTATCTTTAATTTTTCCGATTGTAAATAATTTATATGCTAATTCTTTCTTATACCTCCTCTTGTAGATTAAAGCTGAGGATGGTCTAATAGATCGAAACTAGTACCTTAATTAATATATAAATTAAATATATGACACATAACGTTACATCATTTTGGGAATCATCAAATTAATGTTTGATTTCGATTATATAAATGCAATCGTAAACGTTCGCACCAGCTGACGATACAGACAATTAACGTTTGCGATTCGTCACAGCCACATTACTCACGTAAGCAGCGCTGGAATTTCATAGGACACGCAGGAAAATGTTCTGCGATAGGCGCGAAGAGCGATTAATAATCCATCAATAGTCGCTGAAAAATATCTCGTGAGCTTCGCTGTGCCGCGGTTATTATTGTGGTCTGCAGAGAGGCGACCGATTCGCAATTTACAACAATACCGTTGCTTTGACATTTACTGACAAGATAATCAGGCAGTCATTCGAACAGATGTCCCGGTCTCGACCAGTTTGCGAATTGCAATTTTACATCGAACGCTTGCGATTGCTCGATTAAGTCCGCTGAGTGACAGTTGCTAAATAAGGCGCACGTTCACGGAAGTATCATGTTTGATAGATTCTGCACTTAATTTACACTTTTATGGCGTCTAATTTAGAAGAAATTCTTTGAAAAAAAACTACTTCAATAAAACATTCCTCGCATTACGGCAGAATTGCAGAATTCACCTGCTGGTGAGGCAGACGAAAAAATGAATGAAAATAAATGCCTAGACTGTGGTCAAGGATGGACGCGAAACCATTATGCCAATTAAGCTTTAACGATTAAAATTATCGTAAAATAATAATAAAACGGGACGTTATACGCGCTATGCATAAACACGGTTAAATTTAGCCTTAGTGCGTCGGATGGAACGTAAGACACCAAGAGCCTTTGCGTAGTTACATCCGTTTTGCTCCTTTTTGCACATATTCTTCTTTCGTCACGAGCGATTGGATGAAGCCAAGGGGCGTAGAGCTATGCAACGTAGACTTGGAGTGAAACATTAGCTCTGTTATTTTTAAACAGCCGCGTAAATATATTTTTTTGAATTTCATTGCGGTCTAAAACTATTAACGCTAATGTCAGTGGGAACCGCACAAAAATTACTGAACGGGAAACTACGACTAGCTCTCAGTTTTAATAACATGAAAAAAGAGTTAATCATTATACAACAAATTGCCTCTAACAATGGTTACGATATCCAGTATTTTAATAATATACGAGTATTTCAAAAATACAGTGTTAGACATAATAACCATACAACACTACTACATACCGAAGATAAACCTAAACCAATCTATAGAGCGATTACTTACCAAGGCAAAATCGGTAACAAAATTAAAAACATTGTTAATAAATTGAACATTTCACTAACCAAACTACCTACCACATTGCTAGAAAAAAATAGTCTATACACCCTTACATGTGAAACTTGCAATGCTACATACATAGGAGAGACACGCAATAATTCAAACTTCGATAGACACATAAATTTTAACGATCATAAATTCACATTTGATAACATCAAAATCATTCATCACCTGAATAAAGGCTAGCTGCTGTAACAAGCCTTAGTATCTAAAATTCAAAATCATATATGACTAATATCATATCAGCGCATGGAGGACGTTTTCTCTAATCTTAAATAGCAGTTTATTAGTAACCAGTTTCTATCATTCAGGTCTGTAAAACGAAACAAAATAAAATCTCCTTAAGGCGATATTCTACGAATCTGGTCTTGGCATGTTCTAGAGTGTTGATATCTGGATGATAATATTTCTCTTAGCCATAACAGTCATTGTTGGGCTCTGCGGAAGGCAAAATAAAGTGCATTTAATGCTGCATTAATAGCGAGTTGTACAGAAAATAAAAGAGGATTGCATTCAGTCGGAGATAAGCCGGACCCCGCCGAGTGGAATGCACTCACCTCCCCGGTAACTGTTAATTATTTATTTTGATAAATGCCCGGCATCAGGTGCTTTGTTCCGAGGAGAGCAATTATACAATCAACTGCAAGTCGGGGAGATTTATCTTTTGTTATTTCTGCGCGCCGGCGTAGGTTTCCGAAAGAATGTGTACCGGAGTGTACTTTTGGAAAAGAAGAGGCGAATAAGAAGAAGTTGCGCCAACACGAGACTGAAGTACCAGATGATTGATATAAATGATTTGCCTAGAAGGACACGTACCCGCAATTCGTGTTTTGTGTTTTTGGATTTAATTATACACAATACTAGTCCTAATGGTGCTACACCAACGGAGTGACCATAAAGAGAAAAGAAGAACCAACACCCACCATGGTGGCACATCAAATTACATTAAATTAACTCTTGTACTCACGTGTACTGAGAGATTATATCTGTAAGCATCAGTCATTAACAGTGCTAATCTATCATGGTAGGCCGTTGCAAGTCTGACAGCTAGTAACCAGTGGTGTCTCTTTTAAGTAATGACCATTAGGGAGGTTAAGTGATGTGTACACGTTTCCATTCATTCATGAAAAGAAGATATATATATATATATATATATATATATATATATGATTTTTGAATATTCAAAGATCGATGTGTTCTGCCTGGAAAAAATAAAAATTAAAAAGTGTCCGGAGGTCATTTAACCAGGATGTTGAAACGTTTAACGTGACATAATCAATTAGTTCTGATGTAGGGGACTCTATAAAATTTCATTAAGCCCGAATGATTATTCGCGCGACACGCCGCGCGTTGAAAAGTAGCATAATTAAATTGCCTGCCCATCAACGTTAAGAATGCCTTTTTTGTCCCTAATCGACTACCGTTACGAACCAAGTTTATAAGAGGCACTAATAATTTTTAGATTACACTCTTCGTCGAGAGGGACGCTATGGAAAAGTGCACGGACCACTTAGGTCTCGCAACGCGGCCGGATACGACGTATTATACGACGCGAAATAATTAGAGTACTGTTAGGGCACTTAGCGAGAACACACGTCCATTTTCCATGTTTTCAAACACTAATCTTCTTAAAACGGTATTGGCACGTAGAATTATTTTGCGTTCAATTATTTTTTTCGAACGGTGTACCTATTATATAGGGGCGAACAAAAGTTTTTTGAACACACAATTGTTATATAAATATTCTATTATGATAAAACGGTAGTTTCGGTTTATAATGTTTAACGTAATTGCCGAGGCAATTAGAAACAGCTGGTATTTTTCTAGCCGAAGTTTCCGTTAGATGTATTGGTAAATATAAAGCGTGAACTCCTAGCACGCTATAAGCCCCGTGCACAATCTTTAATGCAACGCGGAAAAGTTCCGGCATTCGATGCTAATTAGTTGCTGATGTGCGCAAGGCCGTAAAATATCGTTCAAGGTTATTGGCCTATAGCGTTAATACTGGATCAAGTTTCATTGAGATTATACAGGGTGCCACTTTGACGCTTTCTAGAGCAAACAAATTTAGGTACACTAAAGTGACCAGACGTCGCATATTACGTGGGGCTGACCACATTTGAATTGTTTGTCCCACATTAAAAACTGTCCCCCAAAGTGTTTATTACAGTAATACAAGGCCATTGATCCTTCTATTTGATATTAGATGTCGATGTAATACTGTTTATCTTCGTTTATCGGATAGCATTGGTGACAGTTTTTCTACCTTGTGTCAAAACTTTTCTTAAAACTAAACTTTAAAAACCTAACGTATTAAGTCCTAATTTTCGTTATATTTAGTGCGTTCTTTGCAAAACGAAAGTAAGTATTACATTATATTAAATTAGATTCCATAGCTAATTGAAATGACAATCAAAAGCATTATCTACAGTTTCCAAATTTGTATCCCAATATGCTTTCGTATGCTTAATTCTGAATCGATTGAATTGAATTGAAAAAATCCAAAACCAACACATTAAAATCTGGGCTGTTTGGCGCCCAGATTTCTCGTCTGTATGGACGTTCTTCTTCGGGTGTTACATAGAAATTTCTCTTTGTTTTAGTTAGATCAAACCATTTTTCATCTAGGTATTAGGAGAGAGAAAGTAGTGTGAGTAATCCACGCCAGTTGATTCAAAAATTATTGTACCAATTCAAAACGTTGGAATTTCAGCGTTTTTTCAGTATATAAATCATAGTAATACACAAACCCATTTATGAGTTACAACAAAAACTGTAGCACCTTACATTATGTTAACCCAAAAATAATTCTTTAACGCACTTTTTTTTGCAAAAATTCAATACATTTTTCAAAAATGATTGTAACCAGTTAAAAACGTTGGACTTTCAGCTGTCTTTCGGTATATAAATCATAGTTCCACTCAAACCCATTTATGAGTTATAACAACAACTGTAAAACCTTATGTTATTTTAACCAAAAAATAATTCTTTAATGCATTTCTTTTTTTTATAAAAAATCCGATATATGATTGAAAAATCATTGTAACTAATTGAAAACGATGGACTTTCAGCTTTCTTTGGGTATATAAATCATAGTTCTACACAAACCCGTTTACGAGTTATAACAGAAACTGCAATACCTTACATTGTGTTAACCCAAAAATAATTCTTTAACGCATTTGTTTTTTTTTGTAAAAAATCCGAATATTTATCAAAAATCATTGCAGCCAGTTGGAAACGTTGGACTTTCAGCTGTCTTTCGGTATATAAATCATAGTACTGCACAACCCCTTTTATGAGTTACAGCAGAAACTGTAATATCTTACATTGTGTTAACCCAAAAATAATTCTTTAACGCATTTCTTTTTCTTTTGAAAAAAATCCGAATATTTTTCAAATATTATTGCCGCCAATTGAAAACGTTGGACTTTCAGCTGTCTTTCGGTATATAAATCATAGTACTATACAAACCCGTTTATGAGTTATAAATAAAAACTGTAATACCTTACATTATGTTATCCCAAAAATAATTCTTTAACGCATTTGTTTTTTTTTTGTAAAAAATCCAATATATTTTTCAATAATTATTGTAACCAATTGAAAACTTTGCACTTTCAGCTTTCTCTCAGTATATAAATCATAGTTCTCCACAAACCCGATTATGAGTTATAAACAAAAACAACACCTTATGTTATTTTAACCCAAAAAAAATCTTTAACGCATTTGTTTTTTTTTGTAAAAAATCCAATATATGTTTCATAATTGCAATAGAGAAATTTAAAAAGAGAATTTAAATTATATCTTATTGAAATTTTGAATTATTTTGTGTTTTTTTAAATCTGAAATCTTTAAATTGAAATTTGAATTTGTATGCAATGCAGAGAAATCAAAATTAGGAATTTTCATCAATTTGGGATTTTCTTAAATTGAATTTTTGGATTTCTAGGTAATAGAGAAATAT
>JAWQRJ010000797.1:0-18332 GCA_033557515.1 Diorygopyx duplodentatus | reverse complement strand
CGGGGCCGTGCCAAATAAAGGCGTACCGTAATTTGATTAGCAAATTTGAAAGAACATGGTCTGTACGTGACCTTCCGAGATCAGGAAGATCAAGGATTAGTGATGTCCAAGTTGCAGAAGTTCTTCATGAAAATCAAAACGTAGCCAATACTAATCCATCAATCAGTAGTGTGAATGCGATATCAAAACGATTACAAATGCCATACACCACGGTTTGGAAAATTTTACGCAAAATCCTAAAAATGTAGCCCTATAAACTGCAAATGCTGTTTGAATTAAAGGTACGTCGGCAATTTTGACCAGCATCTTAACACTGCCGTCACATTGCGACCTACTCGGTTAGCAATTTCACGAAGCGAAAACACTGCTTCTCTCATTCCAATAATGCGGCCTCGTTTAAAATCGCTTAATTGGCGATAATTTGCAATTTGTCGAACTCATTTTTGGCATTTTTGAGAAGATTGAAAGATGTAATGTGACAGAAAAACTATCAAAAGCGTAATAATGTTTATAAAGAAGCCCTTGGAAGTTTACTGATTTGAAGACTAAATTCACAAAGAAAATCAAGAATGCGTTGGAATTTTTTGTTAACATTTAAATCACTTCTTTATTGCCTCAAAGCATACCTTGTGTGCAAATTTCAAGTAAATTGCTCCAGTAATACTGGGTGTTGTGGTTTTTATTCAAATCAGTATATATCCCTTACTTTATGATAACCCAATATATCAGAAATCAGATTTATCTCTTGTTTCATCAACAACTACAATTTTAATACGCCACAATATGAAAAAGTAAGAACTTCTCCCAGGATTTATTGATTTCGATGAGATGTTTTCAAAGTTATTCAATTCTTCAGAGATATAATGATCTCTTGGAACTGAAGGTTATATATTTTTGACTTGTTATATCTCCATGCAGGCGAGAAGAGAATGAATAACAACATATAACAACAAGTTATAACAAGAAATAAACATTGCTTTGTTCAGTTTCTTGGCATGTCCTTAAAAAGACATTAATAAAGAATACAAAAATAGAAAAAATGATAAATGAATAAATAATTTTAAAATACAGACACTACTTGGGAAACGGATCAAAGGTCGATCTACCGAATATTTAATAATAAGAAATAAACAAACACTTTTTATTAGTCACGTAAGAAAAGTACGCAAGATATTTAAGAAAATATAAATCAAAACAGTTTTTTAAATAGAACGCCCTGCATATTATTACATTTTTGAATTATATGATCGATATACTTTACTCCCCTCATAACACAACTTTATATTCATGTATATAGAGTGTCCAATTTCTTCTAGACGCTATGCAACTTCAGTTTTTTTTAATGGAACAGCATGTATATTAGCCATTTTTTAATAACTTATTAATTTTTTGGTCGATTTTATTAAACATGTATTTGGCCAAACTAACACCGTTCAGGAGTTATTTATTATTTATCAGGACATTTTTGACAAAAAATTACATTTCTTTTACATAGATGTTAATAATGCAAGTCATAGCCCTCTTAGAGTTCATTTTTGGATTCCTTGTGGAATTTATTGTCCATTTTATTAGACATACTTTTGGGCAAAGACGCGCTGTTTGGGAGTTATTGGGCATTTTTACTTTCTCTCATATAAAGAGATGCTCGGTCCAAAATTTTTATGGTGAGATTTTGACATATCTGGACGAATTATGGTATTCTAAGACTAATGGTACCATTTTTGGCAATTGGTCTGTCCGTCCGGCTGTCCGTTACACAATTAGTTCGTGGTCCACACTTCTACAATTTCTAATCCTTTTACCATAAATTCGACAAGAAATTAAAAATGTAATAAAATACAAGTTCTGTTTAAAAAACTGAAGTTGCATAGCGTCTAGGAGAATATATGAAATACTTCTAGAAGAAAATAGAACTGATACAATAAAAATTTTATTTGAAACTTTTTCCCTAAAATGATTAGAAATAGGAGAAGTAGTGTTAATCACAGATTGACAGACGGACGAAGAGACAGACATAAAAATGAATGGACCAATTTTCAAAAATGGTATCATTCTTAGAATAGTCTAATTCACCAAGATATATCAAAATCTCACAATCAAAATTTTGGGCACAAAGGATATTAGTAGATCTTTTCATTGAGATAGGTATAAGGCTGGTGTCCGAAATCGTGTTGAGCTGTTTAGTTGTTGTCCTCATTAGTTACTTTCCTCTCAAGAAGATGAAGGGAGATTCTAAAAGAAGAAGATGTGAAGGGAGTTTCTAAATCTAGGTGAACCTCCGTAGTGACCAAACTGGTGATTCTAATATATCCATACCTAGAAAAAAAAAGCCAAAAATGAAAAAAAATGGAATGAAAATATCAGTGGGGTTGTAATCGGCAAAAATTATTTAGTAAGACAAAAATGATGAAAAAAATGGAAAAATTTTAAACGGAAAAAGTATAAACTAAAGATGCAATTATTAACTTAATTTTTTTAAAAAATTGGAAGTACTTATTCAAAATATATTTATTTAAATGATTGTCAACATAAACTGCAGTGGTGTAAGTTAATTTGCACCAGACAGACCATTTCTTACCTTATGGATTGGTGGATTGATGGTCCGGGTATAGGGTTCACCTACCCTTCCTTCTCGTTGCTGGAAAAAGGTGGTTCCGGTAGAGGTTCGTTTAGAGGTTGTTCACCAGGTTTCTACTCCTTGCCCTCCATTTCTTTGAGTTTGGTAAGGGGCTTGAAAACAAGTCTCGCAAACTTAACGTAGTGTCGGTGGTTAATTGCGCATTTCGTCCCGGGAGGTTTGGTCCATGATCGCAATCAATTGTTGTCCTTTTGTATCCTCCATCCTGTCAACTACTCTCCAGTTTTCGGTATTTAACACATTCTGCTTGCAATCCTTCCGAAGGTTATTGCTTCTTTTGTCTCTATCGGTCCCGAAACTCAAACAAGCCAGTGTTCTGAATGGTTTCGGAAGGTCCTTTCCTTCTGTTACTTGAAGCGTCGCCCCAATTTCCAATTTAAATTTACTCTTCTTTCTTGACAGTTACAAAAACTTACTGTCAACAAAGCGACAAAGCATCGTTTACACTGAACGATATTTCAATCATTCCTGTTTACACAAATTAATCAATGGTACGTTCACAAACATACGGAAATATGGTTTTTAAAACCATTTTTAAATTGCATAATAACTATACACTGTATTCTTTAGAACTATGATTTTTCGAGAGAAAAAACGTTACAATATAATTTCGCTCATGTATGTTAGATTGCCTAAGTTTAAGTATAGCATATCCGTATAAGTAGTTTATTTTACTTTGCAATCAAGTTTTTGGCATTTTTATTATACAAGTTAACAGTAAGATCTTAGAAATAAAAGAATTATGCGTATCGGAATATCTGCAATTTTATTGATGTTTTTCAGAAGATAATTGTTGATATCTCGGAAAATCCGCGCAAAGCTTGGATTTCCCCACACAGGACACTTAATATTATCTGTTACTAACGTCATTGTTACTTTGGAATGCTAAAACACCAAATTGATAAAATAATTTTCATAACAAAAAAAAAGAAAAAATTGTTATTGTTGTGGACAAAACAAACTTAACTTAACTTATAGCGCTTAATAAGAAGAAAACAAAATTTCTTTAAATTTAAAACAATTATTTTAAACTTAGAACTAACTTCATGACATATTTTTAAAAGGATCAGTACCCATCAAGTTATTATTTCAGTTGTTACGATTAAATAGTGATAATCGCATTATTATTTTTGTACTTATAAAAATTAAAAAATTAAACTTATTCAGATTTATGAAAACCTAAGTTATATAAACTTTATATCATTATTTTTATTATGGCAAGACATAATAATATAATATATATTATAATGTTATAATAATATATTATATAATAACATAATTTTCATTATGTTATATGGCAATAAATAATACCATTAGCAGCATATATTTTCAATCTTGTGTTCAAGATTTTTTGTGATTTTCTTTACTGTTCTTGTTCCGACCTTCTGTTAAACCCTTTTTTTTCTAACGCTTTCCATGTTAACTCTTTTCTTCATACCTTTTCCTTAGTGTGGACATAACCATGAACTATTACATTTTAAAACTATCTTCAAATAATGCAGATTATTTATAGTATTCTTGGTTCACATAAATTTAGATAGAACTTTCAAAAGAAGAGAATATGATAACGATAAAATGAGTATGTGGTGATGTGACTCACCATAAATTATTTGGATGTAAAAATGAAGGCTATTCTTGGTTTCAGTTTCAAATCCCAAATTAATTTTCTTTTTCTTCTTAAACAGGACTTCATTATTAGGAGCTACAATTTAAAAAAAAGACTAAAATCTTCCACGGTTAGTTTTAAAAACGAACATTACACAATGAACTATTTGGCATTTTTTTTTCTAGAGTTACACAATTTTACGCAAATTAATATTTTTAAAATTAGTATCAATGAAAATATCAACGAAACTATATAAAAAAATTATAAAAATTAGTTATTAAAAACTTTGTATATGTTGCGTTTAATAAGTCCAGTAGATATATTGTTTCATATTTAAAATAAATGAATAATAGCAATTTTTTAGTTTATATTTAAAATGATTCTCCACTTCCCCATCCTCCTCTGGCAGATTGCCAGCCGCCTCTTCCACCCTCCTGTCTCTTCCACCTCTCCACAGTCTTCTTCCACCTCTTTCTCAATTGTTTAAGTAACAACGTTCTTAAACAATTCTAAGATATCCCATGTCTTTCATAAATTTATATGAAAATAAGCATCCTCAAACATAATCAAACTCAAAACCGTGCCCCTCATCTCTCGTGTGGATAGACAAAGCACATCTAGATTTATTCTCTTATGGATAGCTATTTTATTTTTTCAGCCACTGACTGCTAATACCCACATAGATAATCTGGACAATCTTTACACTGTAAGCTATAAATGACATTATATCTACATAAAAGGGGGTCAAGGTCTTAATCCTAATAAACACATTACTAATCTTATTAGGGTACCAACCCGCAATCTTTAAATTATCACCAATCACTTCTGCAACCTTTAAATTATCACCGATCTAATTACTAATTTTAGTTTCTCGGACAACCCGTGAATGTAATTTAACTTTTTATAAATGACTTGTTGGTTAGTAATAGGTTCAAAAATACTAAGGAAGTCGATCAGTATTGGCAGTGCATAAAATCTTGTTAATTAATTTAGCAGGATAATTATTATTATAAAAAATTTACTTTCACTTATTTAAATTTTTTCTTAAAAGAACTTAAAGAACTTTACTTTGAAACAACTTATTAAAAGTTTTTTTCCCCTAAAATACATGACAAGGGAACCTCAGTCCATTCACGCACCATTGGACCAACCTGTACATCAAAACCTGGAGGAAATTTTACAGTAAAATTGTTGTACCATTTCGTAATACTTTCAAATTATTTAAAGTTTGCCAATTTTGCAAAAAAAAATTAAATTAAAAAAGTTAAATAGCCGGGGATGTTATACCCAGGAAGAGTCGGCATAAAAGAATTTATAAAAAACAGGCTATTCTATTAATTCTATTCTATTTTAACAAATAAACTTCAATATAGCTGAGAATAAACAGAGCACCCTGTATAGTTGAAAATAATTTTAGTTTATAGATCTTGATCAACACCAAAGATTGTGCGTAAATTTTTTTTGTATTTAGTTCACAAAAGGAGATATCTCAGGATGACACACTGTTAATTCAGGATACCTGGGGAATGAAAAATCGCAGTTTTACTCGAACTTTGGCGATTTTTGAAGTAATTTTCTTAACACAAACCACCAACATTTCAAATTGAAATTACCTACCTGAATAATTACTTTTACTTACCTAATTATGATGACTTTGACTTACCTAATTACAACATGGCTATCATTGGGTATTTAAATAGACTATTTAAGTAGTCTATTATACGAATGAAAATAACGAAACAATTCAAATAATAAAAATAAAAGGTTTTTCAAATAATATTTATTGAACATTTTAGATGGCATCTCAACTTAGTAAATCGCGAACGTACTCTGAAATGATCTCTCAAACGAAATAAATATACAAGGGTTATAAAATTGTCCATATTGCATATTTATTTAAATTAGGTGTACAGTAAACAGCCTGTGGTATATGATACTCTATATTACAATACAACTTATACGACGTAATTATAATAAAAAATAATTATCACCCTTCATCTAAAATATCCTACTTACTGTTATTCTCATATCACTTCTTGTAATCGAGAGAAGGAAAAAAAACGAAAAATGTAACTACACCTAAATATAATGTTATTATATGTATATATATAAAACGTTACACACGAAAATTACACTATGTGCTATATGTCGCAGTACACGAAATTACCTATTTATATATAGACGGTAATTAAAAGTATATATCGAGACGAAAATAATTAAAAATGAATGTAAAATGCGCTGAACACACAAGAAGAGGTGACAAATCGAACAAGGAAAGTAGTATATTTTAGATGAACGTAGCACAGGACAGCAATTACAAAGTGATTTTGGCAGAAGCATAAATGCAAGTCTTATTCTTGTTTTGTTTCTTTTTTGCATTCCTCAAAGAATTTCTATCATTTCTGCTCAATATGAGCTAGCAGGAAACAACAATGCAGAGCTTACCTTTATTTATTTATTTGTTTACTTAGTAAGGATATGGTCATTTACTCTCTACCTTACTTTTCGGTTTGGAAGATTTTTACGAAATTACGCGCTATAGTTCTTTTACACCCTCCAGGAGGGGGGGTGCGGAAGTGATTTGATAAGGAACACTTATTTTACGATACTATAACTTTTTCGTCAACTTTCAAACAGGTGGGTTAGTAACTAAAATATCTTTACTTGTCTCAATTGTCGTTTATTAGCTTATTAGAAGAATATATAGCTTTCTCTGCATAGTTTGTTCCGAGTTTAAGGAAGAACAATACATTGTATTTTAACATGAACGTAGGGTACTGTGACTAAAGCTTTTTCATTATTATGGAGTTGGATTTTTACGGTTATAATCGCCACAAACCTTTTGCAGTTCTCGCTTAATTAACACGTCGACTGCCAACTACGAAATAACTTGTAGCAATCTGTCGTTACTTCTTTTTTTTTTCGTTTTGCGCTGTTCGGGGAAGATAGGGAAGGAGTTACTCGGTGAATTGTTTAATCAATTGTTTGTGCTTTCCAAAAACTTTTTGCTTATTGCAAATCAAAATCGAAAATCAAAATCCAACTTGTTCAATTTTTAATCCCTTTTTACAAAAACGGCCCATCATACTAAAGGAAAAGTACAATCGACAACTTTTGTGTATGCTGAATTGGTGACATGAAAAGAGCTCATAAAGTTTAAAGAAACTTTTTCCTTAAATTGGGCTAATTGTTGTTGGGCATATTAACATTTCAATGATCTCATTTCAATGATTTTTATCCCACTCCAGATTTTCTTATTTGGAAATTTGGAAAAAGCTAATAGTTTGAAGCTGGAAAAAGCTATAGGATGGAGAAACTGTACAATTTTCTATGCAAAACTGCACAGTTTTCTCATCTACACAATTTGACACACGAAACTTGACAGTTTTCCCACCGTACACACCCAAATTAAGGAAAATCAAATTTTTCCTTCATGTTTACAGAATTCGCATACTTACTTCTTAAGCTGTAAGTAAAAACAGCAACCTCTTGTTTTTGAAAAGGAAAAAGTAGTATGAATTTGAATGAATCAAAACATTCAAAGGACAGAGCAGACTTAAATATACGTTTAGTTTATGATATCGAAAAAGATAAGGCCTAGACATTTATAGGATGTTTATATTTCTATAAATATTTATGGAAAATCTTTTTCTTAAATTGAACTCATCATATCAGGATATTGATATTTTAACGATTTTTATAAAGGATTTTTATAATTGTTGAAATCTACGTATTTCCCATTTTTCCGAATTCTTCATGTATTTGCAAGTTTATCTGCAATTATTTCTGTCCTTTGATTTTTCCAATTTTGCTCAATTCACTACTTAAAATAAGAGATATCTCTTACATTGGGGAAGTTAAAGAAGAAAAATTAAGAAAACTACACAGATAGTAAATAAATTTGGAAGATAAAAGATTTTTTTTAAAATATGCAAATTGCTGAAAATACTGTCAAAATGTTTATGAAGATTATTATGCTTAATTTATCCAAATTTTCCAAAATAACCAGAAAAATGGCAAAAATGTAGTAGTTAAATTGAGTAATTCTGAGTAACCGTGAAAAAAGAGACTTAATTAAAATATTTAATCGCCGAATTAAAATATTTAGTAGATGAATTAAAATATCTAATTGTCGAAATCTACGTATTTCACATTTTGAGAATTCTTCATGTATTGCAAGTTTTTCAGTAATTATTTCTGTCCTTTGATATTCCCAATTTTGCACAATCAACTGCTTTAAAATTAAACTAAGAGATATCTCTAATTACATTGGGGAAGTTAAAGAAGAAAAGTTAAGAAAACTACAAGGATAATAAATAAATTTGGAAGATAAAAGATTTTTTTTTAAATATGTAAATTGCTGAAAATACTGTAAAAATGTTTATGAAGATTATTATGCTAAATAATTTATCTAAATTTCCCAAAATAACCCGAAAAACGGAAAAATTCAAACACCCGCAAGAAGATTAATAGTTAAATTGAGTAATTCTGAGTAATTGTGAAAAAAGAGACGTAATTAAAATATTTAGTCGCCAAATTAAAATATTTAGTAAACGAATTAAAATATCTAATCGTCGAAATCTTACGTATTTCCCATTTTTCAGAATTCTTCATGTATTTGCAAGTTTTTCAGTAATTATTTCTGTCCTTTGATTTTTTCCAATTTTACACAATTAACTACTTTAAAATTAAAATAAGAGATATCTCTAATTACATTAGGGAAGTTAAAGAAGAAAGATCAAGAAAACTACACGGATAATAAATAAATTTGGAAGATATATTTTTTTTAAATATGCAAATTGCTGAAAATATTGTAAAAATTTTTATGAAGATTATTATGCTAAATAATTTATCCAAATTTCCTATAATAACCCGGAAAATGGAAAAATTCAAAAACCCACAAGAAAATGTAACAGAATGTGCTGAAAAACGCTTTAATAAAGAAATTTCTTAATAAGAACTAATGCTTAAGGCAGGAGTTTAAAGTAAATTCAGTAAAATGTATGTAAGTATTTAGTGTAACACAATAAACCAATATAAACAAACATCATACACTTCTTCAAGTACTGAAATATATTTTAATGTGTAATGTGTAATTGGGAAAAAAATTATTTGAACTACAGATATAACCGCAGTGATGATAATGTAGAAATATCCAATCATATGTTAGTAATAAATCAAACGTTCAAAATTCACCACTTTTTTTTCATGATTTTCATATATATGTACTTACGTGGCAATGCACTTGCATATTTAATACTTTAATCTGATACACTTCGTAACTTTTCCATTTCACCACGTAAATCACTATTCAGGTAAAGCACAAACAAATGAAAAAACATCCAACGAGTTAAGATTGGATATACATTGGAAGGATTAAGATTTGGGGGTTGTTTGGAGAGTGGACTGGTATATTGGCCATCATCGAAAAGCAAACTTCACTACAACCGTCCTAATGATCCAAACCTCACCGACGTAATTTGAGCGTAATATCACCTGGGACCTCTAACTAGTTCAGTAATAATAGGTGCGACCGCTAGAGGTCGCACTAGCAGAAATAGATATTCAATTTAAAATAATTTATTATTCTTAACGTTCACTAATTTTGGTACAAAAGTAATTATCTACACTTCTTCAATACAAAGTATCATAATTTAGCTATTTACATAAGTCCTACGTCCTTTTTACTATAGTTTTTTTCATATAACATGCTTTTTAAAGCTCGTTTCGTTTCTTGGCTTGCAAAGGGATACACAATTGGTAAAGAACACTGAAAAGAGACAACTGAATCCTCAAGAAAACAAGCTAGTAATTTAGGCCTAGTACAGCTTTAAATTGCATGTTGGAGCATCAAGTTGTTAGAGCATCCCAAATTTTCTTCTAGTATCAAATCGATTACTCATAGCGAAAATTGATTCTATCGCGCATAACTTTTTCCAATTTAATTTCTTTCTTTTAATTTGCTAACCATTACGTCTATTAAATTACATTATCAGTCTCAAGGGCAAAGAATAATACATTTTGCAACACGAGTATTCAATTAAAAAAAACGGAAGCTTAAAATATATTTTTATATATATTATATAGATATGAATCATCGAACTGTATGCTCGACACAAATCTGCAAATTTCAGCCTTAGCAAACGATTCGTGCGGCGCATGCGGTTCAGTGATAAAGAAATTCCTTCGACGGTTGATCCACAGTGTCATACGATACACGCAACGATAGATATCACTTACAAGTTACTTCGATAAAACGTCTCTAAAAAGCTACATGATTAAACGTGTGTACAGGTGTATGAAAATTGTCTTTTATCGGGTTGGTTTATTCGAAGAATGTAAACATGCACCTCGACATTGCGATTAAATATACTCGAAAAGAAATGCAAGGTGTCTTTTGTTTCGTGGGAAATGTTCGTACTTATTTGGAGATACAAGATTTGTCTTAAAAATTTCAATATCGGAGGTAAGGTGTTAATTGAATATAAAAAATATAAAATAATTGATGGATACAAATACAATATAATACAAAATTCAAGGACTATTGATTCAAAAACCATTTGATTTGTTGTTTCCAGCAAACAAATGAATAATTTTATTTCACTTGTTTGTAAAATTGTAACTCTTTTTTTTATTGCCAGCTACTTTGATTGAACTGAAACAATTGAACATGTCAAGGTGTTAAACTATGTTAAAAAGTTCAAATCTTGCATCTGTATATAATAATAGTTCATGTAACTAAACGTGAGTACTGTTTGCGATCTCATATTGAAATAATAAGAGCATGTGTGATTATTTAAAAATACCTGAAGTTGTTTTCTGTAAAACCATAAACTTCAAAACTGGCACATTCAGAATGTTATTGAGGATTTACATCAAGGACGTTTGGCATCATTGCACTTTAAACACTATTCCCAACATTTATTATAATATTAAATCCTAAACTTTTAATTATTCAGGCTCCGTATATGTTAATATTTTGCTATTTATTATAAAAACACAATGTAAGTGATTGCACAAAATAATTTCGTCCAACTATGAGTTTTATGACATTTAAGTATCGAAATCTACTAAATGTTACCTTCTACAGATGATTGCTATTCGTTACATTTATTGTTTTTACAATGGTAATGGAAAAGTAGTATTGTTGGATTTAATTGAAATTATTATTTTGACACACACTCAAATTTCTAAGCTAGTTGCATTTTTTTTCATAGCAGAAACCTATGAAAAAAATATGCAACTAGCTTAGATATTTTAAAAGCCTTTATTTAAAATCTAATTTTATTCACTTCGGTTGGCTATTGAGAAAATTAGAACATAATATAAGAAACTATTTTGAAGTTTTAAATTGAAAGTAATTTACAATAATTGCCGACCTATGTGTGGATAAATATGTCAACAAAATTCAATTTTACAGTAAATCTAAAAAATACTTTTTTTATGTATATTTTTTTTATATGTGCCCCATAAATCTAAAATTAGATATTTTTGGTTTATTGAAAGATTGTTAAACCCTCTGCACACCATATACACCATTACAGGGACAAACAAATTTGGTTCCACAATTTTTATTCTATGAACTTCAATGTAGAAACTATAAATAAAAAAAATTTCGGAATTTATTATTTCTTTGTGTTTTTGGGGAAAGCATCAATTTTGATTTGAAACACAACTGAAAGGTTATCTAACGTGGGGAATCTTTCACAAGGGCTATTCAGAAAATGCAGGACGATTTTCTAGTTCTGAGTACTTTTTCATTTTTAGTTTTAAAGATTTTTTTGCAAAGGACATTGGTTGCATTTTAAAGAGCACATTCTGCAGCATAGAATAGTGAGAGAAATTTCAAGAAATGTTTAATCTTGCATTTTTATGCCGATTTTTGTCAAGTCGGGTCCGGGTTGTCGATCCCAATTCGATGGTACTGTATTTTTGAATCCACTCAGGTTTTGCGTGTAACATATTTGAAGTGCGACAAAATTATTTGATAACAGAAGGTAACTTCCTAAGCTAAACATGAAAAAGTTTTCTTTGACCTATCTTTCAATATAGAGTCAAATTTTGAAGAAAGGAATTGATGTTCTCTGCACAATCACCAATTGAAATGTGAAGCAAAAATATGAAAGTAGACTTGGAGCTAGTTGAAGTTGAACTGAAATGAACGCTTTTGTAGATGATTTACAAGGTTTAAGTATTTTGATTATCTTTAATTGAACACATTAATTAATTAGTAATTGATACATTATTTATTTTGATAGGAAAACTATTGACAACAAATATTTTCTTCAAAAAGTGTCAAAGGTTACCACAGAATTAAACTGTGAAATGTATGTACAGAGTTTTCATTTATATTTAGACTTATTCAATCCACTTATTCTATTCAAATCGATGGAAGAAAAATTACCATCAGAATGACAACTTTGTCACAACAAAACAATAATTCCAACAAAATCAGAAGAATATTGACATCAATAAAAAGCACCTGTTGCTAAACCTAAACTTGTACTATGTGTGGTATCAAAGTACATTGGGTTGGAAAGAGTGAGATATTACTTTCTAAAGAATTACAAAGAATTCCCAATCGTCAACAAGAATTAACTGAAATAGAAAATAGGATTTAAATTATAAAGATTCTTTGATGTTATTCTTTGATAGAATTAATTTGGCAATAATTTTAAAATGATTGGAGAAAATAAATGTAGGTACATATTATCTTTATGAAATTGAAAATCACTTTGTTAAAACATCGCACGTTCCTATGTTCTTCTTTCTGATTATTTCTTCTTCAGTGTTTTATTAAATTCTGATTCTGAAGTTAATGAGAGTCCTATTATAAAGAGCTGGAATCCAAAAGAATTTTTTTTTATCTCAACTAGTTTGTGTGTTAGACTGGTGTTTATATTTGCTGTACATATTTCTTTAAAAATCACTATCTTAAGAGCAATTAATTCTAACCTAATGTGTGTGGTAACAAATTTTTTATAATCTGTAAAAATTCCAATTTGGATCCCTCACCCTATCATTTCTAAAATACATTTCCTGGCAGTTCTCTTAAATTTCTACAACTTTTGCATACATTTTTCTGTATTAGTTACCTAAGGTTTTCTCTGTGGATAGAGGAATGTGTTATAATTTGGAGTCACAAAATTCATCAACCAACTCTCTACTGTGATGATTTTTGTTTGAATATATTTCAGTTTGATGTTACCTTTTGACTGGATTTTCTCTATAAATTTCTACAACTTTTGCATTTTTTTTTCTGTATTAGTTACCTAAGGTTTCCTCTGCAGATAGAGGGTTAAATATAAATGAAAACCCTGTAAATGTGTTATAATTTGGAATCACAAAATTCATCAGCAAACTTTCTACTTTGATGATTTTTGTTTGAATACATTTCAGCTTGATGATTATCTTTTGACTGGATTCTGTCTTAAATTTTCTCTTAAATTTCTACAACTTTTGCATATATTTTTTCCGTATTATTCACCTAAGCTTGCCTCTGTAAGTAGAGGTTTAAATATAAATGAAAACCCCATAAATGTGTTATAATTTGGAGTCACAAAATTCATCAACCAACTCTCTACTGTGATGATTTTTGTTTGAATCCATTTCAGTTTGAAGATTACCTTTTGTCTGGATTTTCTTTGAAATTTTCTCTCAAATTTCTACAACTTTTGCATATATTTTTTCCGTATTAGTTACCTAAGGTTTCCTCTGTAGATAGAGATTTAAATATAAATGAAAATCCTGTAATGTGTTATAATTTGGAGTCACAAAATTCATCAACCAACTCCCTACTTTGATGGTTTTTGTTTGAATACATTTCAGTTCGATGATTACCTTTTGACTGGATTTCTCTTACATTTTCTCTTAAATTTCTAAAACTTTTGCATGTATTTTTTCCGTACTAGTTACCTAAGGTTTCCTCTGTAGATAGAGATTTAAATATAAATAAAAATCCTGTAATGTGTTATAATTTGGGAGTCGCAAAATTCATCAACCAACTCCCTACTTTAATGGTTTTTGTTTGAATACATTTTAGTTTGATGATTATTACCTTTTGACTGGATTTTTTTTGGAAACTGTTCATCACACACTTTTACATTATTGTTTCAAAATAAAAGAGTACCAAAGAATCACAATATCAAACTAAATGGTCAGACAACTAGAATGTTTAATAATACAGGACTTAATTTAAACCACATAACGCTTACATTACCTTTTTAACATATGGTATTCTTTTAAAATGACAGTACGGCTAAACAGCATCATCATTCAACTATTGCTTACCTTCGCATACCCCTAATTAAAATTTGCGATAACTTATATACAGGCTCTGAATATAATCTCTATTAACAGTTGCACATACAAAAATGCTTTGGCCACTTTCATATACAGAACTGGTAACGCTAAATTGTGTTATCAAATGAATTGGAAAAAGAGACTAAAGATGTTATTGGCTGTCGATTGAATAATTCGTTTCTTTCATATGAAAAAATGGTTTTTATAGTCGTAATTTTTGGGTCCAGTAGATTAGCAATCTTCACAAACAATGCCTCTTGTGATGCAATAAATAAAAGTAATATACTTTTAAGTAATGAACGTCGTGTTATGCAACTTATTTTGTTGTAAAAATTGGTTGAACTGGTTGAATTGAACACCTTAACTCGTTTTTTTCATATGGAAAAATGGTTTTTGTAGCCGTAATTTTGGTGTCCAGGAGATTGACAATTTTTACAAATAATGCATCTTGTTATGCAATAAGTAAAAGTAATATACTTTTAAGTAATGTAACTTATTTTGTCGTAGAAATGGGTTGAACTGGTTTTTGCATTGAACTCCTCAAGTCGTTTCTTTCATATGGAAAAATAGTTTTTGTAGTCGTAATTTTGGCGTCCAGTAGATTTACAATCTTTGCAAATAATGCATTTTGTTAGAGGAAATTTAGTCATTGACATTGTGACACCAACTGTCCTTGGTAAAAGATTTCAAATATGACTTCAATAATAACTAAGAATGTTTCAGTTGGGAATCATTAAACAATCACTCTTGTAAATTAACGAGAATAATAATTATAATGCAAGGTAATATACGATAAATGAACATAATACGCACGTAGTTGATAACACGCAAATGATACTGCAGATCACCGTTCAAAAGGACGTATACAGATCATATTGCAGAACAAGTACAAAATTATGAACAACAACTGATCACATAATACATATAATATAAACATATACCTATAATGATAAAAACAGTCCAGTGCGGTTTGTCATCGTAGCTCTGATCACAGATATCTTGTGGTCACTTGACTAGCACACCCTTATCCTATATCAATGTCCGGCATTACAGTCTTTACTCCTAAAGTCTATCAGATAATAATTCCAACCTTAATATTACTACTAGTCATCTGTTACGAATCTCTGAATATCTTTGTGATTTAGTTTTATAAAATTTGGATCATTAGATCTTTTCTGGAGTATTCAGCTGTAAGAAGAATTTGAACATTCCAGTGTTAAATTTTGTCGTAAGTAAGACTGACATTTTCTTATAGACATTTTATGTCTGTAAGAAAATTGGTCTTTTTTATCCTTGATAATAATGGTCGTTATAGAGAAGTCGAAGCAAGATCTTCGAGTTATCCTTCTTACAGCATGTACTTCAACCAAACTGTGTTGTCATCAGTTTCTTATTTAATTTTTTGTTATAACCATAATGAAAACTCTTTTTTCCTTAAAAGTAAACAAAAACGAGATAGTGACAAATACGTACAATGTATATTATTATCGAGAACAATCATAATATCTTTGCCTAATCTGCTTGCTTTTTGTTGTTTTTCGTTTTTTTTTTGCTTTACTAAACGCGGCTTTGGATACAAAAATAAACATTTAAAACATTAACGAATAACTAATAACAGAAAGGTATATTCAGAGATGTGATCTTTGTTTCGTTTTCTTTAATTTCTCGAGACACTGTCTGCATGTATGTCAAGGTGTGTGTATGTGTGTGTGTATATTCGCATATCGCACGTACATACGCCGTAGCATAGTGGATTTCCCGTATATACGTGCGATATCCTTTCTTCTGTTTCTCTTCAACAGGGCCTTAATAGTTAAGAATAGCATCGAGACAGTATCTACTAACTAGTTGAGTGCATGGGCACTTGTGTCGTCGCTGCACTGACCACCGACAATGGCGGCGGATTCGTACTCAGTTGACAAGGCGGGTTTAAAGATATCGGTATCTGGGGGAACACGTGACTAGGGCTGTTGTTTCCGGAATTCTTATGTTGGAGCGCTTCCTCGATCTCACTCGCCACCCTGGCTTGGTCATGCTTAAAAAAGAAAGAAAAAATAGTTTGTTTAAACATTTCGCTTTTCCATCTCAATAAAGATAATATTGAGATGGAATGGTTTAGAAAAGAAAGAGTAAAGTGGAAAAAGATTTACTTAACCCTTCAATTGACGAGCTTGGTCTGTCCGGTTTACAAAATTTTTTTTTTCCTATATTTTTCGTAATATGTCTTATATTTGATTAAGGCATGTTACTTTGTATTTATTGATATTCCAACCCATACCGTTTGAGTACATTAAGAGTGTTTGATCTGATAAACACAACCCGTGTATTCGCCCAATTCTATTCCAATTTTTTTTCTAATAATTTCTATGGTACCTTTACACCAATTTTTATTTCTATTCTGATGGCATCCCCTTTCTTTATAAAACTTTGCGGTACTATATAAACAAAGCAAGCGGGATGATGCTGTTCAAGATATAATAAGTGAACATGAAACAGATTCGGAGCAAGAAGATATACACGACGATGATGGTACTAATAGTACAGTGCAAGCTCTCCTTGTGGACAAAATTTCTAAACGGATAAAATTTCCTGGTCCCAAATTCCTTCCTATAATATTTTCAAGGAAATACATTCTGATAAACGGACGCTCCTATGACTGGATACGGACACTCATTTCCTCCCAATACGCAGACGTGTGGGAGGACAGACACAAAGTGTGTAAGAATTCAATCAGTTGTCCCCATTTTATATGCATCTTGTTCACTATTTCACCTCTAAGCACGAAAATCTTAGTTCAAAAGATAAAAATTATTTTGAACAGCTTTTAAGTATGTAAAATAATCAAGCAAAATATTTTTAACAAAATTGTGAAACTATCAGATCAAACCCAAATGGCATCATACAAAATAGCAGAATTGTTTAGCAGTCCAACATAAACCACATACTATAATAGCAGAGTCATTAATTTTACCGGCCATGTTGTGAAATTGCCAATACTATGTTTGGGGAAGATGCAGAAAAAAGAAATAATGAAAATGCCTCTTTCAAATAACACCATTCAAAGAAGAATAATTGATATGGCATGTGACAATGTAACGACACTTGCAAATAAAGGTCTCAATACTAATTTCGCTCTTCAAATTGACGAATCAACCGATATTATCGTAAAAGCCAATTTATTTGGATTCATTAGATTTGTTAAAGTAAATAGAATAGTCGATGAATTTTTGTGTTGTCGAGAATTATTAGAGAGAACAACGGGAGAAGATATTTTTATATATAATCAGAAAATCTCGTTTCTACCGTTAGGTGTAAGGATATTAATGTCTTTTCATTCATAAACAAATTTACGCCACTCCTTTCTGCTCCATGCTAGTATCTTTGCTTCTCCCCATGTTGTGTTCCTTCTACTCAGTATCTTTTCCACTACGTCGTTCCATGTTTCCCACTCTTCTTCTCTTCCCTGACACTCTCGCTTTCCATATTTGTCTTACCAATCTGTCTCCCCCCATTCTAATTCACATGCCCCCACAGTCTTTTCTCTATGTAGTCCACAACCGATTCCACTTGTAGCTCCCCTCTTATCTGTTCGTTCCTAAGCCTGTCTTGTCTTGTAACTCCCTTAACTCTCCGTAAAAATTTCATTTCGGCCGCCTGTTCTCTGCTCTTCTGTCTCTTTGTCAACACCCAGGATTCACACCCATACACCAGTATTGGTCTATATATCGTTTTGTACACCTTCATTTTTGTTTTTGCTGATACTTCCCTCTTGCTGATAATACTGTT
>JAWQRJ010000796.1:0-18347 GCA_033557515.1 Diorygopyx duplodentatus | reverse complement strand
AAAGTTGTCTTTATTCTTTGTAGGTTAGGTTTTATTTCTGACATTCACAAGTGACAGCAAATTGCAAAGGCATGCGAGACAGACGTTTGAATTTCAGCGCCAACTGCAAATGGAAATTTATTATTCCACACGTTAGAAGCGAATACACATTTAAACAATAATTTCTTTGTATATTTGGATTCATTGTTAACCAGGTTTATGTGATACGTGCGTTAATTATGTACATTTCTGGTTAGTCCTACTAATAAAGATTAAATTCCTGGTTCACCGAGCTTTACTGAGTTTCCCAATTACTATTAATTATTTTGATAGCTATTCTTTGTTTCAATTTCTACTATTAACAATTTTTATGAACATCTTTGTGAAGAGAAGACTTGACTAGAGAAAACAAAATTAAAATCATAGAATCAAAAAATATCCTTTTCCACAATATTACGTAAAAAGATATGAACTAAAGGGTTCATTCCAACAAGTGTTCAAAATGTTGCTGGTGCTGTTCAATGCACACCTCTACTCTGTAAAAAAAATACGTTCTGAAACATTACTTAGAGATTACTTATACACTAGAAACATTACTTATACACTCAATAACAATTTTAAATAATTCTTCCCTTGGATGACACCTTTCTGGGTACGTTTTCTTTCTAAAGCGGGCTTGCCAAAAGGTAATTTCTATTATACTCCCCCAAAATTATCCTAAGAATAATAAAGTCATATCCACTAACTCTTCGTGAAAAATTCATAGTAAATAACATAATAATTATAAATAACTAAATAAATAATAAACAAGAACGCAGCAGGATATGCTATTTTTCAGCTCATGACAACCTTAAAAAATATTTGAGTTGGTAATTAAATTAATCATAGCTATTCCACTTTAGGTATAAGCTATCATCAAGCAACTATCAACTTTAGGGAATGGCATTGGATAGTAATAGAAACATCCTGTATAAAAAAATCCTCATTCCAAATTATAAGATAGTATACCAACATACTGGCTATTAATTACATTAAAGAACGCAATCCCATATTTCACGATAACAAGATCATACATTTTTGAAAATATGGCTTCACAAGGGAAAATTTTAAGGAAATCGCCAATAGCTCCCCAACAAGTAATTTTAGATGCCATATATAAGACTTAATAAGATTTGATTAAGAATTCAGAGAAGAATCCAAAAATTCAATAATATAGAGGCAGGATGTTCCATTTAAAAAATGAAGTGTGCTATTTCGGACAAATGGAACACCCTGCATAGGGGAAAATATATTAAGGTCATAGAGTTCTTTGTTAGTAACAACTTTTGTATAAAAGTTTTTTTTTCAAAAATACATAACAGCGGAGCCACTTTATAAATTCCCTTATGTTTGTTTTATTTCTTGTTCCCATTTGTAACACATGTTGAAATATACGACGATGCGTCAAAACAGTGACGCCATCTTCCAGAGCATGAACCTAATACAGTTTTCTTTCGCAAATGCTATTTTCTCTATCTTCACTAAGATCCACTAGATGGAGACTTCTCCAACGTATTTATTATTTACATAATATGGACGGTTTGTTGTTGCGTTATGTTATCAAAAATTTGGCCAGTGAAGAACAGTTCAGATGAAGCTGACAGAAAAATTTCTTCGTCGACGAAAATAACGAAAATGTGCTGTATTAAACTATTAGTACCTGGTACACCGAGCTTTCGCTCGGTGTATTAGGTACTCCGAGCTCCGCTCGGACTTTCAGTGTTTATTCATAATGATAAAAAGTAAGCGCCATCGTGTGGTGAAATACAAAACTAACATTCGACCAGCACACGAACGTTCCCTATTACAGCAACCTAGCTATAATAAGCAAAAACTTATTTTCTATATATTAGGATGATTTTTTTTGAACGTCGGCACCTATCTCAATCAATTTCCCGTGGGTAAAACACAAAAACACACTTTTACGCTTATCTTCGGACAGGTTTCGCTTCCCCACCAATAGATCTCGCCAGCTCCGCATAGTTCTGTTCGATGTTTTCCTTGTTTTCCTTACAATTTTATTTATTTACCAAGTTATGCGAGTTATTTGAGATTTAAGACCAATTATTATAGACTTGTCTCGTTCCAGCTCTACTTAATTCAATCAAATTCAAATTCTTTCCGAATAGCATCAACTGTCAGAAAAATAAATATCACAAATTAAAACCAGTATTCACCGCAAAGTTGGCTGCAACTTGCAACTTAAATAAATAAATGTTACAAACAGAGAAACAATTGAGTTAGTTAGAGAATAAACATTCATTCAAATGATTATAAATGATTAATTACAGGGGTTTTAGGTTAAGGAGTGCCTGGCAAGTTGGAAGTACGTACCGACCTATCCTGGCATTACAAGAGGGATCGTGCAGAAGTCGGTATGTGATTACCGGACTCTCACAGTTATTGGATTATTAATAGTTAAGGCTCTTTTATTCACTAAAGAACTGCAATCTCTACAGAAATTACAGGTAATCGAAAAAATTATAGCAAATACCTAGAATTCCTATGTAATCCGAATCTTTTTTCAGACCTTCCTTTATTCCTGAATGCCCTCCGAAAAATCCAGTTAACAGATACCAATAGTGTATTTAACCTGATAAAACAATTTCTAAATGTCTTGAACGTTATTTGAAGCATTTTGAAAACCACATAATAAATCTTCCCGCCCATCTGTCTGTCTGTATGTCCATCTGTTAGCAACACTTCTCCTATTTCTTTCTATTTATTTTAGAAAAAAAAAGTTCAAATAAAGTTCATTGTTTCAAATGTATTTTTTTGCAAAAAAAATTGCAAAAAATAAGTTCTAAATTATATTGTGTCCCAGGTCAACGTGAATAAAATTAGTAAAGTGGTTATGAAAAAAATGTCAAGAAACCCTGGGGCATGCCAACTTTGTTTTAAAACTATGGTATAAGTTATAAATTGCGTCATCTACATCACAGCTCTGACGTCACCGAGTCCTTTTTTACATTGCATCGTACGTTTTTTGAAACACTTTTCGTTGAAATCAACTGTAAGAGTAGTAGGGCTTATATACTAACCTCTATATTAAGCAAACATATATTTATTTAGCCTTATTAAAAACATGAAATATACATCATGTATTTTGATGTAACTAACAATAAGTAGAAAAGATAGTAAAAATTTGAATTATTTTTATTAATTTTAATGAATGAAAAATTTTAGTTCCTGGTTTTGAATAAATTTTAATTTCCTTTGATATCATCAGAAATTGCAAAAAAAACATATTTATGCAAAAAATAAATGCACAAGTCAATTATAAAAATAATTCACTATTCATCGGGTCATCAGGTATTGTCAAGTTTTAAACAACAGAAAAACATAAAATTTTACATAATTCATTTAAGTTAATTTTTTTGACCCCTTAGGATAAGAGAAAGTAAAAATATATGTATACATTTTTTTTTTGAACCCCATTTTGGGGTTCCTCTCTTGCGTTATAAAAGGTAACCAACATATCTTCTATATTGTTACATTATATTGTATTATTAAATTCGAAAGATAGAAATCGTGAGCTGCCCTCTAATCTCCAGGAAGACCAAGATATCTATAGTCGTGAAAGTTTGAATGATTACTTAGCGCACAGGTAGTGTATAAACAAAAACAGATTGGCACATTTTTTGTTATTGCTTGGATATTGAACTTTATGTACTGCACTGCAGGCGATATTGGTGAAATTAAAAATGGCCTCTTTAGTTCAAGTTACATAAATAGCAGCCGTGAAACTTGGTTTGGTCAGTTCACACTTTCCTTAAACCCATCAATCTTCTAGAGACAGCGGATATCTGGCATCTATTAAGTAAGTTTTTACGTTCACGTCACCTCACACTCGAATACACTTTCACTAGCTGTTATTTGATGTTTTTTTGAGTTTTTATTTGACTTTCACCTACTGCTTTGCTAAAGCACTGTTCGAATTGTAAGATGAAATATATTTTGGCAGCACTAAATCAAAATGTGTCCTGAAGGAGGAAACAATAAGATCCATAACATGATCGAAAAATTAATCGACAAAAATATCAATAGATCATTTGCTGTGTGTGACCTTAACGACATTGTGCGAAAATACGAGAGTTGGAAGTTGGCCATGCCAAGAATAAAACCATTCTATGGTAAATTTTCATTAACACTAAAGTACGTTTCGGGTCCACTGTCTAATTAATTGCAGCTGTTAAATGCAACAACTACCCATGCGTACTTCAATTGTTAGCTGATCTTGGAGTTGGATTTGACTGTGCGACCAAAGGTGAAATCGAAACAATTTTGAATACTAATTGTCGCGCAGGAAGCATTATTTTTGCGAACACCATTAAAGACATCAATCATATAATTTATGCCAATTCTGTTGGCGTTAGTTTGACAACATTCGACTGTATGTCCGAATTGAAGAAATGCAAAAAGTATTATCCAAGTGCAAAGTAAGTAAATATTCTGATTTGTGCACTTAGGATAACATAACAGTATAACTTGTTATTGCTTTGTGCGAGTACTGTTTTGCTTTGTAGGTTACTAATCCGTATAAAAACTTACTCCACTAACACTTCAAATTTTGAAGCCAAATTTGGATGTGATCCATATAGTGAGGCACCAATTTTATTGGATGCTGCAAAATCGCTTGGATTGGAAGTGATTGGAGTAGCATTTCACGTTGGAACTTCATGTAATAACGGTCCCACATTTTGCACCGCCATTAAGTTAGCTAGATACGTTTTTGATATAGCATATCAATTGGGATTCAACTTTGATACTCTAGATATTGGAGGCGGTTTTGTTGCATATACAGGAAGAACCATTTTTGAGGTGCTCTACTAAAATAACGTTGTTTTTTGAAATAGAGTACAAATTCGTATTTTTTTTTGTTCTAGATAGGAAAATGCATAAATAACGCTTTGGACATTTACTTTCCTCATAAAAATATGAGATTTATCGCTGAACCTGGTAGGTATTTTGTTAGATCATCAACGGCAGTAGTTACTAAAGTTATTGGAGTCAAACCCAGTAGTTTAGATTGTAATGAAAAGGAATTGAAATACTTATATTATATCGACAATGGAACATTTAATATGTTCCAAACGATTCTTCACGGATTTGCTCCACCGCCACCATTGGCATGGAAAAAGGTAATAGATCATTTAATTTCCTTCTTAAAATTTTAGAGTTTTGATAATATTTCAGACAACTTCGGTTTATTCATGTACCGTATATGGTCAAACGCAAGCACCTTGTGATTTAGTCACTTCCAATGCACGATTACCAAAGTTAGAAATTGGAGACTGGATTGTGTATGAGAATATGGGAGCTTATACTCAATGTTTAGAATCTCCATTCCATCTATATGAACCGACACCTGTATATTATATTAGCAGAATTCACACCAAGTATGTTGCTTCAGTTATTATTTAGCCTTTTAAGTATTCTTTTCCTTTTTTACTTAACAAAAAGTAAAAAAAACATTTGCGATATTGCCATTTTGATATTTGGGTACAAACCTTTAAATTCGCAATGTGTAGATATAAATTCATATTAAGCATGTTAAAGACGGCAACACTGAAAACTTCCAAGAATCAATTGCGAAATCTGACAAAGATAACATTAAGAAATAAATTAATCGTTTTATTTTGTATTTTTTAACCAATCAGATACAAGATCCAAGAGAAATTCCAAGAAGAATGAAGTGGTTGCAAATATGTTATTTCTTAATATTTTCCGGTTTAATAGTTAGTTATGCACTGATAGCTGTAATAATAACTATACCTTATTTTGACATTGATTAATCACTTGTTATGATTAATAAATAATTAATCGTTACAAGTTATTTTGGTATTAAACTTAATGACTGTATTATAATACTAAGATGTATTGTACTGTAATGGTAAGTTTTAAGAGATTATTTATGAATAAAATTTAAAATCATAAAAAGTTGTTTATGATTTTAAAAAGTTGAAATTGAAACAAAGAGTAACTGACAATAGATAACACAGAAAGCGTAGAAAGTTGCCACAAAGGTAAATAATTTTAAATGAAATGTTAATAGTAATTAATAGCAATTTAACCTTTATTAATTTTTAGAAATAAAATAAAACTCATACACCATACTTAAACCTTAGTTGTATCGTGTTAAATATGTTATTTTTCCATTACTAATGTTTATTGCCTATTTTTTATCCTATTTGAACAAAGAAAACATTACAGTGTTTACAAATTAACGACAAGGTGAAACTCGTGCACTTAGGTATGTTAATTAATACGAAACTCAAACAAACAAAAATTAACCTAATAATTAATATTTTGATGAATCGCAGTACTTCCAAATACACGTTAGTAATTGTTTTGATTGTATACCACAACCATCTTTTCTTCATATTTTATGATACAGTAGACCTACTTGATTTTCAAAACAACAACCAAAAACTCCATGTAAGTACTACACAATATAATAAAGTTTAAATTTTTATGTGTAGATGTGGTGTATTAATTTTACTTTGATTCACTGTATGTAAACTCAGACAAACTATGTATGGCTCGGTCTATCACAGAATACTACTCAGAGAATATTGTAATTTAAATGCGAGACAAGGAGAAAGGGAGACGAAAGAATTAATCCGATAGGAGGAAGGAAGAACGTATCGTCAAAAATCATAACCGCAGCATGTGGTGAAAGCTATTATGTCAACCGAAACTGTTGTCATGTAAACAGGTTATTGATTTAAATGAAAGTGTTTGACGATGCCATCAGAGACAGGCGAAAGACTGCTCTATTACTATTTCAATGACATTAATGTGATGAAAACTGTGCTTAAGCATGAGAGAGAGACAGGGAGTTATAATGTATTATTATAACTCTTGATCATAACAGTAAACAACGTTTTGTTTTGTGTTTTATTTAATTTATAGAAATACAAACAAGTTAACGTAACAAATGTTTGCTTTATTAGATCTTGTTGAACATGATATTGATTAAGTTAAAAAAATATGCTTAGTTACAATTGCATAAATAGCAGCCGTCTGCTTTGGTCCAATCAGTTCATACATTTCGCAAATGCAACAAATTTCTGGAGATAACGGTATCTATTAAGCAGGCGTTTAAGTTAAACGTTAGTGCATACTATTTCAGTGTTCTAGCGTTCATTTGGTAGGTTGAGAAACAGACAAAGAGTTAAAAACTTTCTTTCACTCATTTAGTGATAGAATAATATTCTTTATTTTAGTAAATCATCATGAGCCTTGGAAGGTGAAATAGTAAGATGTATCATATGATCGAAAAATTGATCGCCAAAAACATCGATAGGTCATTTGCTGTGTACGATCTGAACGATATAGTCCGAAAATACGAAAGTTGGAAATTGGCCCTGCCAAGAATAAAACCATTCTACGGTAAATTTTCTTTAACAATTAATAATAAGTTTCGTGTTCATGGTTTAATCAATTGCAGCTGTCAAATGTAACAACAATTCGTCTATACTTAAATTATTAGGCCAACTTGGAGTTGCGTTTGATTGTGCAACTAAAGGCGAAATCGAAGCAATCTTGAACATCAATTGCCCAGTGGAAAATATTATTTTTGCCAACACCATTAAGGATATCAATCATATAAATTATGCCAATTCTGTTGGAGTCACGTTGACTACATTTGATAGTCTGTCCGAATTGGAAAAATGCAAGAAGTATTACCCTTGTGCAAAGTAAGTAAATTCAGTTCTAAAAAAGTTTCCTCAAACAGTCAGTGTCATTTGTTCTAGATTATTAATCCGCATAAAACCCTATTCCACTAACAAAGTAAACTTTGACGCGAAATTCGGTTGTGATCCATATAGTGAAGCACACATTTTGTTGGACGCTGCGAAATCGCTTGGATTGGATGTGGTTGGAGTAGCATTTCATGTGGGACCTTCATACGAAAACTTTCAACCATTTCTCAAAGCCATTCAGTTATCGCGATACGTTTTTGATGTTGCCTATAAATTAGGATTCAATTTTAATACATTAGATATTGGAGGTGGTTTTGTTCCATGTACAGAAGAAACAATTTTTAGGGTACCTGACTAAAATAATGTTGGTTATTGTATTATATTTATCCTATCTTTTAGATTGGAAAGCTTATAAACAATGCTTTAGATACGTATTTTCCGGACAAAAACACAAGGTTTATTGCCGAGCCTGGAAGATATTTTGTAATGTCATCATTGACGTTGGTAACAAAAGTTATTGCCACCAGACCCAATCGCTTGAATTGCAATGAAAATGAACTAAAATACTTGTATTATATCGATAATGGAACTTTTAGTATGTTTCAAGTTACACTTCATGGATTCCCGGCTCCACCACCGTTGGCATGGAAAAAAGTAGATTTCCTCATGTGTTTAGATGTGTTAATGATCTTGTTTATGTTTTAGACAACTCCATTATATCCATGTATCGTATATGGGCAAACACAAGCACCTTCCGATGTGGTTTCTCTCAATGCAAAATTGCCAAAGCTAGAAATTGGAGATTGGATTGTATATGAGAATATGGGGGCCTATAGTGAATCTTTAGAATCTCAATTCCATTCATATGATCTGACGCCAGTGTATTACACCGGTAAATCTGCGCTCTTCTCTTAACAAAAATTTCTACTTAACTTATTTTACTATACTTATACAGGTTTAACTTAACTACATAATTGTATATTTATTTCATTTCTTTCAATTATTATTTTAATTAACATTTTTTTGCATCTTAACTTCATTAAATGCAAAGACAAAGATGAACAGACAATAACAAAATTCAAGCGTGCTTATTTAATATTAGATCATTGGAAACTATAAGTCTAAAGTATGTGATAGCTTGTGTGGGTATTAAGGAGTACTTTATGTAGTTAGAAATAGACTAATTTTTCCTTTCTATTTTTTAATAATTTAGGTACAATATTGGACAGGAATTCTAAGAAGAATGAATAGAGTAAATATTATTTCTTTAAGGTTATCTGTTTAAAGTAAATTTCTTGTATTTATTTAATTACCACTTGCATTATTAGCCGCAACAGTTAATTCACTACATAACTTTGTGCAAATATTGTTTATTTTGACATTCTTGACAAACTTAACTGCTATTTGATGGTAGATTCTAAGCGACTGTTTCTGAATAAACTTTACTAACGCTAAGCCTTTTGATGACCTAAAATGATATTTTCCAGTTAGCATTATACAGACCCTGAGATAATAAATGTTATGCTTAAAAATGTGTTCATACTGTTCTTGAATTAAGGGTCGCGTCTTCAGATGTCTTTAGTACTGCAACTTTAGCAACGGTTGAAAGTAAGTGCACATTCACAAAGTATAGTAGTGGCTCCGTATTTTCATCGATCGTTTTCAATCAAATCGTTTTCGGTGACTCTTTTCGACAGACCCCGGTAAATGAAGACACAACCCTTTCCAACGCAAACATTACCGCTTCAAATAATCAAAATTTAAGTTTTAGTCCAAATTGTGGGAAAATTTATTTATGGGAAAATACATTGATAACGGAATGCCAAGATATTTTTACAAAAAAGAGATCTTATTTAAAAATTTAAAACCACCAATACCAGAAAAAGACTTAATCAAATATATTTCAAAACATTTTAACATTCATAGGGGAGTAATAGTTCAAAATATATCAAATGCCCAAGATTTTGTAACTTTATTAAAAAATTACGATGAAGTTTCGAAACCCTCAACTTCACGTTTTAAGCAAATCAAAATCAAGAAAATTAAACAAACTATAACCAATCACAACTTCAATAAATAAATTTTTTAACAAAAATAAGCAAAACAAATCACATAATAAAAACTTTAAGAAAAACCCTAATACGAATTTTACTAATCAAAATTATAAAGAGATTCATATTAAAAACGAACAAACAGATAATGAAAACACCGATCATTTGTTATTAGTACGCATTAAAATTCTACTGTTTAAAGGTTAAAATGTTAATAAAAAACAAAATTATTCTTTCATTCATTCGGATACTGTTAATGGTATTGATAAAAAATTCGGACAAAATATTCAAAAACAAAAGTTCCTGAGAATTCACCCATTATAATTCATAAAAATATGAATACTTCCTTTGTAAACTTAAATAACAGCATTATTCAAAATCCTATTCACGAAGATCCTGTTGGTTTATTTAAAATTTCAGACGCAAAAGAAGATGGAAATAGTTATCACGTTCTATCGCAGGTTAATTGTGAATTTGAGAACATAAAAATAAATGCACTAATTGATTCAGGTTCTGAAATATCAGTGCTAAATAGTTAGAATATAGTGCTTATGAAGAATGAACTTTAAAATCCCCCGCAAAATCCTAGCCCGCGAATATCACTATTATCCTAGAGAAATCCTAGAAACAATAGAAATCCATAAACATCCTAATAACTTGAATAGAGATACCGGGTTCCCCCTCCACCACACCTGGAAATCCGCAATTAAACTGACCTGTTCCATTAACGACCAATCAGCGACCCGCTTTCTTTGTTCCGTATATTTTTGTGCAAGCACATTTTCTAAAGAACTTATCCTGTGAGTGTTGATAGGACAGTTGTCACTGCCCGCAGGGAATATCTCTTTGTAGAGAACTTCTTCAGCTGATATAAGTTTCTCATCGCAAACACAAAACTGCATATAGTTATCTGCTTATAACATTCCTTGTGCCCTATTTATAACAATTGTCATCAATGACAGTAAGAGCTAGGATTTCCTCTTCTTCATAGTCTGCGTCAGCAATTTTTACACCAACTGTTGATCCAATAGCTGCCGAGGTTTTTTTAACTGAAGTAATCTTCATCTTCTTCATAATTTTCATCTTCATCTTGTTGATAAAAAACATCCTTAGCGTCATTATTTTCATTTACTATTGATTTTTTCTGTGGCACAATACACATCGTTAATTTTGATCCATTCCATCGGCATCTTCATTAAATATTTCTTCCACATATACATTGCACATCTAAAATTAACCAGTTTTAAGCAGTCCGTGTAAAGCGAATAACTCTCTGAGCAGATATATAAACAAATTTCACATTTTGTTTCTTCAGCTTCTTCCCCATTCATTTGAAACATTTTTTCCTAAAACAAATTATAAGAAGGTCAGGGCCCATACTACCTTCTGTATTCAGCAAATGCCATTTTTTACAAAAAAATCCTAATAATAACTCTTAAATTTCGAAATTATTGTGGTAGCTAAAGTTTTCAATGAGAAAAATCAATTACCAGAACCTAAAACTCCATGGTATAACTGGCAGAAACTAATCATCAACTCAGTGCGATTATTGAAGTAGAAACAGCTGATTTAAAAGACATATAATATAATTACAATAGAGATTGAAGAAAATAACAGTGCTAATAACACAGAAATTCGGTTGTGGAAATTAAAGCTGATGATGATGAAAGCTGAATTAAAAACTGAAAATTTGTTTAAGAAGGTATAAGTCAAGATATTCTAAAAGAAGAACAAGACATCAAGTGAAGAATGTAAAAAAGCAAAGATCTTACGTAAGTAAGGAGTATAATACAAAAGGGGAAGAGTTATAGATGGGAAAGTCACGGTATTTGTCAGTAGGCCTAAGAGAACGATGAAAAGAGTTACTTGCAAATGCAGGTAAAACCTTTCATTGCAAGATGTTTTGCAGAAACAGAAAAAAATGTTCAATGATTTTTAAGGAAGTTAAGTTGGAATGAAAGAAAGATTTTCATAAAAGCTATGACATTTAAATCTTTAAATCTCGGAGTAGAAAAACTGAAAACACTGTACGGTGAAAATTTTCTTTTAAATTCCATTTTAATAAAAAATCAACAAAGGTCATAGTACGCAAAAGGACTTTACTGACAACTTTAGAAATAGTGGAATGATTGGCCAGCTGCTTAGAAGACTAAGGAAAAGACGATGTTGCGTTGACAAAAGAAGACGAAATCGATGAGAGAACTGAAAATAAAACAAAGTCAAAGAGAATTACAAAGATGAGAGGATTTAAATAAAAGATTCAATTTATTAGAAGAGTTTTTATTGGCGTCGCCAAATGTAGAATTGCATTATTGTCTCAAAAACTCTATTTGGAGCCTTGTTGGACGTCAAAGGCTCAGTTGTTCCAGGTTTATATTGACAGCTGATGTAAGGAAAAAAGACAGGCCCATTGCCTACCTGTACCTTCTAACATTTGAAGATCTGAATTTATTTTTATACAGTCCGAAGAAGGGCCAGAGTGATGTATGTAGAGCGTATAAGCTAAAATACATAACTGATGAAGAATAGAATCATCAGTTAGTTCTGAAGATGCCGTCTGAAACGAACGGCGAAACGTCAACGGAGAGTTTCTTTACCGACGCGGCGACCACCGGAAAGCCAAGAAGAATAGAATGATCATTCAAAAAAGAAAATCGCTGCTAGGTAAAAAAAAGAAAACGATATAGAAAATGAAGAGCATGTTTATACGGTAGATTTTCAGTCCCTGCTATTGTGTCCTAAATCAAATGATTCAGCCTTTTATCACAGGAGGAAACTTTCAGTCCCCAACCTTTGTACGTTTGATCTAAAGACACACGATGGTTTGTTAATTAGGACAGCGATAAGAAGAAATATACATTCAGAATTGTTGATCAAATGGCAGAAAATCGGGGCATTACAGTACTTCGTTTACCTCCATACCCATAGGCCCAGATAAAGGGTGATGGGGCTCGAAAAAACGGAACATTCAAGTTTGGCTAGATTCGAAAACTATTTTTAGATTCCTTACAAGGAATTACACCTGATAGCGGCGAAAATGCGTCGACCATGTCATTAAGGAAGAGGAAAGAGTGTGGACACTTGATTTTTTAGTGGCCAAACCGTGGAACCGCTGGTTATTTCCTTGAGAGCGGACGACTCAGACAAAATCAGATTCTAGATTTTAATCACTTGAAGATAATTAAAATTGTATATAAATGGGAATAACTTTTATGTAAATAACAGCAGCCAACAAAAATAATTTTTTCGAGACTAATTTCTCATTATCGGTATAGAAAAATAACCAAGACCTTCGTTTTGTTTTGTTAATAAAGGTTGCTTTTGTCCCTTTTATAATGATAAATAAATATTAAAGTTTTTGAATGACCTATCAAACTTATTTTAAATTTCCCATTCGAAGTGCAGATAAAAATTACGCACCTTATTTCTCATGCAATAACTACAAAAAACATTTTAGAAGGTAAGAAGGCACAATATAATTTTTCAGGGAATTTAAACTATATTTTTAATATATTTTCATTGCTTTCATATTTTTTGTATTCTTAGCCTGATATCGGAGAGGAGAAAATGTATGAAGTTTGCAGTCCCAAGAATATGGAAGGAATCCACCGATCATATTGGAGATTGCTATTTTTGTATAGCTAACCAAAGTAAACGTCGGACTAGCAAAAATGTCAAAAAGACTGATCCAAAGCTACCTTCAACGTTCGTTCCAGAGCCCCATGGTGCAAATTTGTCTGTACTTTCTCGTCCAGAGCTGAAGGATTCCCAAATGCTTGCCCCGCAAATTACTATACCTACTGTGTTCAGCGAACAGATGGAATGATCACGCGCTGTTCACGTGTACATTTAGTGCCGCCGAAGTCAACAGCCCAGTTTACACGATAACGCAAAGTTTTTGGCTGCAAAATATGGAATGAAATAACTAACATTAAAGAAGTTGAACAACGCGGCTAACAACTCTGCATCTACATATTAGGGATTTTTATATTATGCTCTACATTATGTCGTATCGTTTTAAGACATACAGGACGCTCTGAAAATCCTTCAGATGATTGATTATAAACTTAATTATTATATCGCCAGAGGGTTTTTTACCTTTAACTCGAAATTATATATTTATTCCATAATTTTTGTTTTGATGTAGATAGCAAAAAATTTAAGGGGTCATTTTATAGAGCATTAACAATACAAAAATGTCTGTACTGCTCTTTAGTTATGTCGATAAATATAACTATTTAGCTGAAAATCGACCTTAAAAGTCATAATACATGAATCAAAATATCAATAAGACACTAAAAATAAAGTTTCCTTCTTTTTTAAAAATTGAATATATTATTTTATTATTACATAATAAATTTTAAAAATTTAGAAGAAATATAGTACAAAATTTCACTTTCTTAGCATTTTCAAATTAAAACACTTCAAAAAATATACCAAATTTAAGGAAAAAGATATACAATAGTTTAAAATTCAATTTATTTATTCGTCTGATGATATTACATTATATGTATTTGGATTTTAATTTAAACAATTTAAAAATTATTTAAAATTCAATTATTACTGCTGGATGATGTGTTGGAGTCAGAGTCTGATTGCCCTAAATTTATAATAGTTTAAAAACCACTCTTCAAAAACTGCCGAATTCATTTCTTCATGGTAGTCCCCACATTAGTAGTCCTTTCTGAAGAAACTGATCTTCAGATCCTATGTGGAGTATAACATATCTTCCATTTTTTCCTGATGGATTTTTTAAACCGGTAGTTAAACCATCTATAAAAGCGTCTGGAGGATTCTCCACGGACATGTCTATCTGTCATTGTGGGCTGGACTCCCCTGGTACAAAGGTTGGCCTGTGTGACTTCGACCTGTAGCGAAAAGTATCTGTTAAGTGGGTAAAGGTTGGCCTGTGTCCCTTCGATCAATAGGATAATAACTTTCAGAAATCAAGTGAAGATCATGCACTTTATTACTCCAGCTGTTGGGTGAACACAGTATCGTAACGCCGATGACAGCAACTTCCTGATCAAGTCAGTGAGTTTTGAATCACACCTCATTAACTCAAAAGAGCTAAACGACTTAGTTAGAGATCTGAACCCTCTTAAAAGTAACGCAGAAATCATAGCTTCTCGGTTGAAACAGTGGAATTTGTTTGTACAAATGTTATAAGTACGTGATCAAAGAATGCGTCATGAAGCATTTTCTTGCCTTTTCACTAAAGAGACGCACTCTGTTATTATAACGATGCGAAGGGTTTGTTTAAAGAAATCGGAATCACATGCATTCCTTCTGTGTTGCGTCTTTTCATAGACAGTTCTATAAAAAGCTTAAAAGTTGTACTTTCTTCATAATGGCAATAAATTTTCATGTATTCCATTGGCTCACTCCGTAATGCTCAATGAAAATTACCAGAGTGTGGGAATGGTACTTGAAACTTTAAAGTATGAAGAGTACATCTAGCCAGTGTTAATTTTAAAATAGGGCAAGTAGACTATTATGTCTCCGTCTTTACGTATGTCTATAAACCCTTGGTTTCTGCGTTTAGTTTTCCCTAAAATAATGATTTATTATTTTATTCGGTTCTCTTCGAAACAAACTATAGTTTACGACCCCAAAATTTGAATGTAACGGTACGGGATACTTTCGAACCTGAACTTTCGATTGGGGTAGTTTTGGTTAGCATCACGCTTCAACCGTTCTTCTGACGTTGTTTGCGTCATCGTTTCGACGGTATCAACAAAGTGTCGAAAAGTCGCGAGAGGGACGGGGCGCCCCTATCGCGGCGGCAGCGTCGCCGCGGCATCGGTCGGGGCGAACGGCGGGCGTCGCGTCGGCGACGGCGTCGGGGGCGGCGCGGCGCACTGGCGCAAACTGCGCGCCCCGGCCAGCGGCGGTATCGAACGGCTCAGTCCGCGCCCGGCATCGCTGCTGCAATGACTGACGTCTACCCCTCGACGCACACGCTATGACCACCCGCCGCGTCGCGCTCTTCTGCGCCCTTTACGCGCTCTACGTCGGCATCGTCGCGTTCCACGGCGACGACGACGACGCCCAGGACGTCACCGACGACCCCCTCGACCGTTACGCCGCGAGGAACCACTCTACCACGGCGTACGGCAACGCGACGCACAATGTCACGCACCCGTTTCACGTCAAGGACCCGCTCTTCCCCAAGGACCTCTTCACGATGGAACAGAGGAGGCACGGCGCGATCGTCCTGCACGTCCTCGGCGTCGTATACATGTTCGTCGCGCTCGCGATCGTCTGCGACGAGTTCTTCGTGCCGGCCCTGGACGTCATCATCGAGAAGCTGGACATCCAGGACGACGTCGCCGGCGCGACGTTCATGGCCGCGGGCGGTTCGGCGCCCGAGCTCTTCACGAGCGTCATCGGCGTCTTCGTGTCGTTCGATGACGTCGGCATCGGTACCATCGTCGGTTCGGCCGTCTTCAACATCCTGTTCGTGATCGGGATGTGCGCGCTCTTCTCGAAGACCGTGCTGACGCTCACATGGTGGCCGCTGTTCAGAGACTGCTTTTTCTATTCGGCCAGCCTCATCACGCTTATCTACTTCTTTAGGGACAATTTCATCGAGTGGTACGAAGCGCTCGTGCTCTTCTGTTTTTACATCGCCTACGTCAGCTTCATGAAGTGGAACCAGCCGATGGAGCGCTGGGTCAAGAAGGTGCTCTACAGGAACAAGGTTACCAGAGTACGCAGTACAGACCAACTAATGCCTACGGTAAGCGTCATCTTATCAACCGATCGTGTACATACATCATGCTCATCTTAATCTTAGGATGCCGCGACCAATATTACGCAGAAAGTACTGCTCGGGAAGTGTGAATAGCCCAGAAAGCATTACGAAGGTTCGAATAAATATTGAGCACACTAAAGAACAGAGTGGTCCAATTTGGGGGTAGAACATAAAAAAGACGTCGAAATCACTTTTCTAACTCTCTTTTCCGCAAAACTGTTTATAATTCTCTTCATATCTTGGGAAGATTTCAAATTTTCATATTCTCTTCCAATAGATAGATAGAATGGCTAAATCTGATAATCTGTGTTCTGATATTGTTTTAACTTTTTTTCTATTGGTACAGAAGCAAGAATCGTTCAAAAATATGTGTGTATAATAATATTAATTCTGTCAACAATTTAATTGTTGTAATCTTTTCTGCATCTGATTTCAAGCATGTCTTCATCATGTAATGAAATCAACTGACCTAGTTGCCATGTTTCAAATTTTGTACACAAGCGACCCAAGCCTCCAATTCAAATTTTACTTTGTGTTATCAAAATATCTAAGTGGTGTAATTAATATACATTTACTCTAAAGTAAGATTCTGCGTCAGAATTTTTTGGACTACAGTCATTTTATCGAAAAACTTTCTACTTGTACATCATTTGTTCTTAAAGTCAGGTTACGTTCCGTTTTGTTGAAAAAAAGTGGAATTTTCTTGCAAACAATTGAACGATATTTGGATAAGCAGAAAATCAAGCACGTTGTTGTGTACTGTTTGAAATTAAATTTATTTTATTAACGAATCATTTCTTGAACACCATCTAGTTGGGAATATATAGTGGTTATACATTTGTCAAACGCAATATTTTAGTAGGGTCCACCGTTCAAACCATTTCCAAAAAAATATATTACTTCCAAATTGTCAAAAAATTGCTTCACTTCGGATATTTCTCGACAATGCGCCGTCGCATATTTTTATCGTTTGTACCTAAGCTATAAGTGATAGATATTCGAATTTTGGACATTCAAACGACGATTCTTCAGAAATTTTCTAATAGATATATGTTTTAATTCTGTTCATCGTACACTGATACCCTACGGCAGTGGTTTCCAACCTTTTTGTACCCTTGCTCCCCTTTTCCTTAAAAAAAATTGTTGTGCCCCCTTCAATTTTCGTAACAATGTAATTTTTTCGCAAATATTTTTCGCAAATACTGTCCTGATGTTACAATTTATTTAATGGGTTAGAAAACAATATGCCATATTTTATATAAAATAGTTTTTATACATCAAAAAATATTTATTTATTATAAGTATTGATAATTTTACTACATTTAACAAACCATACATAATAAAAAAAAAGTACATGTTTTATTCAACTTTAATGCAATATTAATGGTGTCATTGAAGATATCGATGTGTTTAGTTCATTTTCAATCACTAAACGGGATCAATACTTTGTCTTTAACACGGCTACAGCAGAAAACCCAGTTTCGCATAAGTAAATGTCACAAAAGGCAATAAAATTTCTAAAGTTTTGTTGTTAAAGTAGGAAAATCGCTCTTTACTCGTAGCCAAAACGTAACAATATTATTTTCTTGTTCAAGCATCTGCTTCAACGTGGTGTCATAAGTCGCTATCATTTCTTGTTCTGATGTCGAAAGTCCAAAAGCTCCATACTTCTCAATCAAAAACGGATTTCTTATCCATTCATATTTCGATCCATTCGTGTCTTTAAAATAAAACGAGAATTGCTTCAATAGACTGGTCAAGTGATTATTAATAAAAACTTTACTTGCATTTATTTCATCTGCAGAACAGGTT